>CM055104.1:7387559-7484539 GCA_029204225.1 Diphasiastrum complanatum | reverse complement strand
CCCAAGTAGAACCAGACGTCCATCAGGAGCCACTTTCTTGTGCTGGATTTGAAGAATCTAATGAAGTACTCCATGTTGGAGCCGCTTGAGAAAGTGAACAAAAGAATATCAGTCTGTCGATGCAACATAGACAATTTCCTAAGGAAGCAGCTGTGAAAGATGGCGATTTAAAAGTTAACTTGATTTCTACAAAGCTATGTGCAAAATGGGGTCTTACAAAGATCAAGCCTATGACTTTTGCCACTAAGCTAGTTGATCAAACGATAGTTCGTCCGCATAGAATGGTTGAAGATATACCTGTCAGAATTGCAGGAGTAGAGTTCGTCATTACTTTTGTAGTAATGGACTTACCAGAAGCGCCAAGTGTCTACTGAGTTCTATTGGGATGTCCATGTTTACGAGTTGTGCAAGTAATGCATAACTAGGGTACCGGAAAAATCACTTTTGAAAATCGTGAACGTGCAGTTAAAGTTGATCCTACAACTTGGACTATCAAACCAGTGGTTCAAAAAGAAGATGATGATTCGTCAACAATGGATCATACTTGTTACCGTTTAGAGAAAAATTTGGGAGTTCATTACGATTCTCAAACGGATACTGTCAACTGGAATGAAGCTCTTGCAAGGATTGATTGTACAGCAGGATATATGTATCAACAAGATAATCAGTCAGATTTGAGCGAGATTTCTTTATTAGATCGAACTTTGGATACACCAATCACGTTTTCATTGAATATACTAAATGTAGTCTGGATATCAATGGAACCTATACCAGATCCGATTGAAGAAGATCTCATACATGTGAGCCATGCCTTGACTTATGATGGCAATGCAGAACTTACGGATGAGCAGATTCTAAATCATATGGATCCGACCAAATTTGGAGTGCGTAATGTTCTTGATGAACCAACAATAAACCCGACCAAAGTAGTTATATTAAAAGAAGATAAGATCACAGGATCGATGACGAAGAAACAAGCTAAGCAACATTATAATATGATCCTGAAATGGAAAAATCCTCCTCAAAAGATTGATTCGACGAATGTGCCACCCTTACTGGATAAAGACAAAGGAAAAGTCGAGGATGATTCTACAAGTCAGAATTTTAGCAAGACATCATCGTCTCGGAAATCATCACTTCCACAATCAATTCCTGCTAAGAAGGCTAAGCAAAGATCAAGACAAGTCCTTTCGAAAAGGAACAAGCAGATGTCGTTCAACATGATACGCCGAGAATTTTAAACGTTATATATTGGATGATGTGGTTATCATGTTACCTAAAGCACATCGTGAACCTGGAGAACACGTGCCAGACTCAAAAGATGTTTACGATGGCCCAGATAAGGACACAACCAATGAATCTTGCCGAGCCAGGAGAACTGGAAAATATTGTATAAGTTGGATCACAACTTAATCCTGAACAATATCAAGCACTCCGCATGTTACTTATTAAGTATCAAGATTGTTTTGCATGGACTTATAAAGACCTGAAGGGTATTCCGACATTAGTGATTGAACATACCATACCTTTAGTACTTGATGCAGTTCCAAAGGTTACAAAGTTCTATTGCTGTAATCCTAATGTTGCGGATCTGATAATGAAAGAACTTCAGAGACTGCTTGATGTCGATTTCATTTATGAGATCAAGCATACCAAATGGATCTCACCAATTGTCATTGTTCCTAAAAAGAATGGGAAATTGAGAATCTGTGTGAATCTCAAAGCGTTGAACAAAGTGACGCAGAAGGATCACTTTCCGTTACCTTTTACTGAAAGCATTTTGGATCGCCTTGCTGGAGCGGAAGCTTATAGTTTCCTGGATGGATTTAGTGGATATAACCAGGTTAAGATAGCACCTATCGATCGTCACAAAATCGCTTTTGCAACAGAATGGGACACCTATGCTTACAAAGTAATGTCGTTTGGACTCTGTAATGCACCAAGTTCGTTCCACCGATTAATGCAATTTGCTTTTAAATATTATCTACAAAAATTCCTTGAAATTTACTTGGATGACCTGGGAGTCCATAGTATAGATGCAGAGCACCTGGATCGATTGGAGAAAGTATTTAAAAGATGCCACAAATATCAAATATCTCTAAATCCAGAAAAATTCTAGATATGGGTTTCCCACGGAGTTGTGCTTGGACATGTGATATAAAGACATGGTATTGCCACCGATTATTCCAAGATCAAGGTTATTGTGGAATTGCCACCGCCAACGGCAATTCGTGGAGTTTATGTGTTTATGGGTCATGCGAACTACTATCACATTTTTATTATTTTCTTTGCGGATTTAGCATGACCTATATACAAACTGACTATTGTTCCTATTTGGATAGTAGAGGCGTTAGAAGCCTTTGAAAAATTAAAAAAAGCATTAACTTCAGCACCAATACTATGTTCTCCAGATTGGACGATTGAATTTCATGTCCATACCGATGCCTCAAAATATGCCATTGAATAAGTTTTGACGCAGCCAGGAGATTATAAAAAGGATTATCCTATACGATTTGCAAGCAGACAGCTTACAGATCCAGAGAAGAATTATTCAACAACAGAATGTGAAGCGTTAGCCATGATTTTTTCTGTTCGAAAATTTCGTCACTACCTCATGGAAATGCACTTTGTATTTTATACGGATCACTAGCCATTACTTTACTTGGTAAACAAGACATGCAATATTGGACGTATTGCAAGATGGTTATTGTTATTGACTAAATTTGACTTTCGAATTGTGGTTCGAAAGGGGAAGCAACATTATCTAGCCGATCACATTTCGCGAATTGAATCCACACTAGTTAACACTGAAGTGGATGATGAATTACCAGATGCTGCATTGTTTTATGTCGAAGCAGTACCTGAGTGGGCAATGGATATTGTTGAGTACTTGATGCTAGGACAACCGAATGACTCCTTGACAAAAGTACAAAAGAGACAATTGATTCATAAGGCTCAACCTTATCAATTGATTGCAGAGCAATTGTATCATTGTGGATCAGACAATATTCTACGTAGATGTGTTTTACCACATGAAGTTCCAGATTTAATCATGTTTTCACATGATGGCATGGGCGGAGGACACTTCTCTATAGATATTATTGTTCGCAAACTTTTGCAATCAGGTTGTTGGTGGCCTACGCTTCATAAGGACACAGAAAATTTTATTCAGACATGTGATGTTTGCCAGCGAGGACGATGGCCTACTAGACAGATTTATCGCAAGCATCGTTTGAAAAATGGGGACTGGATTATGTTGGTCCTATTCATCCTGCTGCGCAATTCGCGAAATTTTTGTGATGGCAGCCTTTGCGAAATTTTTGCGATGCTTGCTCGCGAAAATTTTCGTGATGCCTGGCTCCCCTTCGCCCATCCGCCACGGCATCACGAAAATTTCGTGAAGGTAGGCATTATGAAAATTTTGCGAAGGCAGGTAGTGAAAATTTCGTGATGCTTGCCTTCGCAAAAAATTTTGGAAAGACTCAAATTTTCTACGACTCGAATTTTTGGAATGACTCAAATTTTGAATTTTTTTTTTATGGATAAAGTACTGTTTTTGTCCATAAAAAAACCAGCAAGCTACTATATTTCACACGTGTGGATCCAAAAATAATAAATATACATCATTCTACACATAGAATTGCATGCAATCACAAGTATAGTGCATCAATGGATAGTAGAACCCAAGAGAACCATGTATAAGCATGGAATGAGATAGAGAAGAGAGAAGATTACTCTCTCCACGAGTTACATCCTTTTATAACAGGTCCAAACCCTATTTGGCCACTTGGCATTCCCTCCAAAATGCTAACCCTACTATTTTTTGGTCTAGATTCAAAGCACCCAACATTCAAATTTGAATCTACTCAAACTCGCCTTCTAACTTTCTCACACTTTCAAAAAGTGTTTATTCAAATGAAATTTAGACTAATGAACTTTGAAAAGTCAATCTCTAAGTCTAAAAACAAAGTTGGCCTCAATATGCCAAATATGGAAATATAGCAAATATGATCAAACTAGTTGAATCTTGCACACTCCCTCTTCAACTAGTTTTAGCATAGACTTTGATAACACTCCAAGTGATGTCCTATGCTTCATGAACAAGTCATTTCCCAATGCTTTGGTGAAGATATCAGCTACACATTCTCTTGAAGACACATGTTGAAGCTCCACCTCCTCTGCAATGACTTGCTCCCTCACAAAATGATATTGCACCTCAATATGCTTGCTTTTAGCATAGTTTTTGACAATAGAACTTTGATTCATCATAAGAATGATCTTCTTCCTAAGAATAGATCTCCTTTCAATGATCATGTAATGCTCAACATAGAAATAACCATAATTGATATAGAGAATAGTGTCCACTTGGGATGCTTTGTGAAATTCAGATCCTTAAGATCCAATCTACTTGAATGATCTTTGGTTAGAAAGATAAATACACTACCAATCTCACCAATGTAGAAAAATCAGCATCTACACACAAAATGAGATACAAACACCAATAGAACTTGATCAAACTTGAATGAAATGAGAAAGTACTGTTGCTGTCCATACAAAACCAACAAGCTACTTTATTTCACACGTGTGGATCCAAAAATAGCAAATATAAATCATTCTACACATAGAATTGCAAGCAATCACCAAGATAGTGCACCAATGGATAGTAGAACCCAAGAGAACCATGTATAAGCATGAAATGAGATAGAGAAGAGAGAAGATAGCTCTCTGCACGAGTTACATTCTTTTATAACAGGTCCAAACCCTATTTGGCCACTTGGCTTTCTCTCCAAAATGCTAACCCTACTAATTTTGGGTCTAGATTCAATGTACCCAACTATTCAAATTGAATCTACTCAAACTCGCATTCCAGCTTTCCCACACTTTCAAAAAGTGTTTATTCAAATGAAATTTAGACTAATGAACTTTGAAATGTCAACCTCTAAGTCTAAAACAAGTTTTGGCCTCAATATGCCAAATACAAAAATATTGCAAAATGTGATGAAACTATTTGAGTCTTTCACACTCCCTCTTCAACTAGTTTTAGCATAGACTTTGATAATACTCCAAGTGAAGTCCTATGCTTCATGAACAAGTCTTTTCCTAATGCTTTGGTGAAGATATCAGCTACACATTCCCTTGAAGACACATGTTGAAGCTCCACCTCCTTTGTAATGACTTGCTCCCTCACAAAATGATATTGTATCTCAATATGCTTACTCCTACCATGAAAGATAGGATTGGATGCCATTCTTTGGGCTGATTGATTGTCACAAAAGATGATTGGGCTCTCTGAAAAATCCAGCAAGTGAAGATCCTTGATCATCCTCTTGATCCATACCATCTCCTTTGTGCAATGTGTAAGAGCTTTGTACTCGGCCTCACTAGATGACAATGAGATAGTGGCTTGTTTCTTTGACATCCATGATATAGCTCCATCACCTATGAAAATACAATAAGCACTAATGGATTTCCTATCCATTACATCTCCAGCATAATGCGAATCTGAAAATCCAAAAAGATTAGGTGATGATCCCTCATACAATATGCCAAAATCTCGAGTTCCAATGATGTACCTCAAAACTCGCTTTCCTAGCTTCCAATGCTCCTCACTAGGATCTTGCATGAATTGACTCAATCTTCCAACACAATAGCTTAGATCAGGTCTTGTAATGGTTAGATAGATGAGTGAACCAACTAACTTCCTATAAAGAGTAATGTCCTCGAAGGATCTTTCATTACCTCTTATAGTTAACTTTACATGAGACTCCATAAGTGTATCAATAGCTTTTACATCTACCATATGAAATCTTTTTAGAATAGAATTAGCATACTTCTCTTGACAAATGAAAGTAGATTGAGAAGATCTAATGACTTCTATTCCTAAAATGTAATGCAAATTACCAAGATCATGCACCTCAAACTCCTTCTTAAGAGCATTCTTGATATCCTCCACATCTTGATTGTCTCCACCACTCAAGATGATATCATCCACGTAGAATTATTGACGCATTTCTATTTTTGTATGTGACAAATATGCAGATGGATATCTTCAAAAGACATAAATATAGAAGATATAGGATGCATGTTTTCAAAGCTATTGAGATTGTTTGTGCTTTCGAGAGATGTCTTCCTCCATCATTCATGGACATCCAAATTCACCTATTGGTTCATCTTGTGGATGAGGTGGAGCTAGCGGGCCCTGTGAGTGCAAGATGGATGTTTTTTTTAGAGCGATTTATGAAAGTCCTAAAATATTTTATTTGCCAAAAATTGCATGTAGAAGGTAGTATGGTAGAAGGTTGGATTGCACAAGAGTCTTTGTTTTACATTACAGAGTATTTGACACAATTAAATCTAGGGGGTCCAAGATTGTGGCATGATAGTGATGAAGAGCGCAACAAACAAGAGAGCATTCCACAAGGAAAGAGAACGCGTGCTAATTTTTCCGAGTGTATGAGAGAACAACACAGAAGAATTGTCATCTTGGATTGATTTATACAAAAAATCCAAAGATCAACGAAATCTTGATAGAACGTGGTGGCGTCAGTCACATAGGGGCCAAGCTTTTCCATCTGAATTGGAGAAGCTCCCAGAACAATGCAACATTTCTTGGCTATATGAAGCCATGAATGATGCTTGTGCGAGTGGAAAACAAATATCAAATTTGGAGTGGGATCTTGCGCACGGTTGTAGTTGGCATGTTTGTCTCTAAACTCAGACTCATCATTTATTGTTTATATAATAATTGCTTCGGCATTGTAACACATTATCCAAAAATATGTTATTTGATATATGCATTTTTCAATATGGCAGTATATGCGACATACCACTCTTTGGTCTAGTGGAAAACACTTTCGCATTGAATGCATCGACAAAAAAAGAAAGACATTTGATTGCGGGGTGATGACAAGGTGTCATCAAGCCATCGCAGTAGTGCAAGGGGTACCAATTTGAAGGTGGGTCAATCATAATGGGCATAATCATCGAATGGCATGGTAAAAATTTATTAAAAAATCATAAGAATATATGCTATGTGTCGCCTACTAGCGATGTTTTTCATCTTCCGTCGCCTAGCAACATTCGAGAATCGTCGCCAAACCGTCGCTGCTAAAAATTTATTCCTCGGGTTTTATAGTCTGCAAATTAATTACAGTGTTGCCTGGTGACAGTACATACATGGAGACATTTAATCATCGCTCTTTCAGTCCGTCGCCTAGTGACATTCAAGAATTGTCGCTACAAAAAAAAACTATTCTTTGAGTTTTATATCTGCAAAATAATTACAGCATTGTCGGGCGACATTTCAGAGAGGAGATGGTTAAGCATCGCTTTTCTGTCATTGAAATGTCGCTCAGGTTATCGTTGCACGACGACGCTATTGGAAGCGTCGCTCAGACGTCATTTTTTCAAAAAAAAAAATTGGTGCCAAATGTCGCGCGGCGATAGTCAGTAAGTACTGTCGCTAGAAGTCAAAAAAGCGACACTAATTCGTTGCAAACTGGAATGTCACCGAGCGTTGAATATATTATGTCGCAAAGTGACATTTATTTGTGACAATTAGCAAATGATCTAATTTTTGCTAAAATAATCGCGGAGTGACGTTTATTTTTTACTAAATAAATGTCGCAAACTTTCGTCACTATAATTATTTTTTGTAGTAGTGCGAGTCTCACGACTCACCATCGACATCGACTCGACTCGACTCTTTTGACTGTCCACACTTTCGTCTATCGACATTTTTGTCTGTCAAATGGTACCACTCAAAATGCATCTCTTCATATATCGAATCCAATATAGACTATGTGATAGATTTCAACTAGTTTTACTATTTTGGTCATATTTGTATATTTGGCAATTGAGCCCAATTTTCATATTAGACTTAGAGTTTGACTTTTCAAAGTTATATTAGTCTAGTCACAAAAATAGTAGGGTTTTCATAATGGAGGGAAACCAAAGTTTGAATTTAGGTTTGGACTTGTTATAAAAGGATGTAACTCATGGGAAGAGAAGACATTTTCTCTCTCTTATCTTTTCATGCTTATACATGGTTCTCTTTGTCATGTGCTGCATGTAATTAGCCCATGAGCTTACTAATGAATTGCCAAATATGGCCATGGAGCTAAAGTAGACTAGAATTAGTCATTAGGACAGTTAATAAGGTGGCTCGAACAACCTCGCTATATTTGTGAATAGCGAACTTGTAATAATGGTTGTAAGGCCCAAATTAGCCAAATAAGGCCCTAAACTTATAGTAGAGGCACAAATGACCGCTATACATAGCCGTGGTCGTGCTAAATTTGGAGGCTATTGTTCATTTTGTAATTTTGAGTTTTAAGAGATCTTCGAGCTTCTCTTGGAGAGCTTTCTTGATGAAGAAAGTGGTTCATGTGCCTAAAATCACATGAGAGCTATAATCATGCTCTAGAATCAGGCCCCTATCTTTTGAATGATCCATAATCATGAATAAAGATACCTTACTTTGCCTAATTTGTTGAAGTTTTGCTACTTTTAGCTATCTTCTTGATTTTTGACTAGTTTCTTGTTCTTGATTTTTCAATTTCCAACAAGCTTTGATTCAGTTTTTGACCATTTAATCTTCATTTTTTTGTGTAGTTTCTTGTACATCAATAGATATCTCATTTAGCTTTTTGGAGGTACTGAGATTTTCTGATTTGGAGCTATAATGACCAAGTTATGGCCATTTTAGTGTTTTCTTTCCAATTTTAGCTAGTTGTAGCTTTTTGCAGTCTGTTTTCTCCATTTTTGGCTAAATTTTTGGCCAAACTTTTTGACTGTAATTGTGTAGGATTGTAGATCCCACTCTTAGCTTGAATCTGAGCCAATTTGTAGGCAATTTGGTTGAAACTTGAGGGAGATATGACAAATCTTGTGGAAGAGGTTTGGGAGAGAAGCACTTCAACCTTTCATTCTCGAAGTTCTGTATCTTTGTAGATTCTTTTCCAGTTCTGTCATTTTGAAGTTTTCGTTAAAAAATATATATATTAAAAAAAAAGAGTGCCCTAACCCTAGACCCTAACCTGACCTAACCCTAAACCATAATCTAGACCTAGACCTAATTCACTCTCACGCGACCTCCCAACTTCCAGTTCTTGCTCTCCAAGAGAACTACCAGGGTTGAAAAAAAAAAATCAGCTAATTTGAAAGAATCAGCCGTAGTTTGTGGTGGAGATAAGAGCAATCTCGTGAGGAAGGAGATCAAATTGCTCACAAACACTATCATTGCTATTAGCATAGGATATGCCTAAAACGATTGCATGTCCCATTGGATCCATGTCCATTCCCATTGATCTGATTCCTTTGTGTAATGGCAATCTTGTTGTGACAGCGATGGCGACTGGCGTTGATCGTTCCATCCAAGGAGATCAAATTGCTCATTAAGGCTCACTCCCATTTTAGTACTGCTTACAGCCAAACACGCTTCCTTCTTTTCCAAACCGAATTGACACATAGATTGAGATTGATGTGCATCCCACATTTCCTCTCTCAGCTTTGCTTGGATCATGGGCTACGCTGCATGTACTCATTAAGCATTGAGAAGCGCTATGATGGCTTTTGAAAGCAAACAAACCAACGCAAACCAAAGATGACAAATCTTCTGAACACTTAGTGTACCTGTAGCTAACTCGTCGCAGCATGGTCACTCCTCCCTGTCCACATCGCACTCGATCATACTTGGTTTCTCTCTCCTACACTCATTCGGTTGAGATCAGTTCTTCATGCCTCCGTCGAGATTTCTTAGTTTTCTCCGGTCGAGATTTCATTTTCCTCCGGTTGAGATTTCATAGTTTCCTTCAGTCAAGATTTTCTCTCTCATCCGGTCGACCCCTCTCTCTCTCTACAACTTCAGCTCCTCCCCGATTCAGTCGAGACCTCTCTCTCTCTACTGTCCTCTCTCTCATTCGGTTGAGTTCACTCTCTCTCTACCCGGCCCTCTATCTCCTTCGGTCGAACCTACTCTCTCTCTACCCGCCCCTCTCTCTCTTTTCCTGTTCCGTGCAGCCAGTACCATCAAGCTTTTTTTCTTAAATATTCCCATTAAGATTCTTCTAGAATATTCTTTGGTATTTACTTTACCTCACTTTTCAATTCAATGTAAAAAAAAAAATTGACGTTAGGTTTAAAATTTTTTTGCTATTTCACGAGCACATGGCTCATCCATCTCAATGACCAAAGAAAAAAATATATCGTTAAATTCCAAAGGTTGCTTACAGTTTCCATTTATTTAACGGTCCAATGCTATTGTAAAGCTACCTTTACAAGCTTTACTTCCGGTGTCACTGGCACCACCATTATCCCCGGCGCCATGTAGCACAGGCATCCCAAAGGGAGCCGGGAACCACGACTTAGCTTCCCAGCCTTCAACTCTTGCCATCCAAATCCACTTGACATACAAGCAGCCAACTCGCCAACAACGACCAAACTTAACCAACTTGAAGTTCCGAAAACCAACATTGAGATCCAACCTGGCGCCATGCCAGATCGGGGGTCCCGATGTGGGTGACTTCCCTCCAAGCAAGCCGCCCGACATACATCAAACTTAACCAACTCGAAGCTTCGTTACAAACGAGTAACATCCATTCCAAGCAAGCGGTCTGACTTACATCAGACTTAACCAACTGAAAGCTTCGTCACGAGCGTTGGAAGCCAACCTGGCGCCACGCCAGACTGGACAGCCATAAACAGGTAACATCCACCCAAGCAAGCCATCCAACTCAGCCGACAGGTTAGAGCCCGTTCCCCAAGAGCTTAACCCATTCACGTTCATGCAAGGAACACTCAGAACCACAAGCCGCGACAGATATGGAAACAACCAGTTCCTGGACCAAATGGTCCCGACAGCATACCGCTGGCGCCACGGACCGAATGGTCCCGACGGCATACCGCTGGCGTCCCGGGATACGACCCTCAGCTATGTGCCAAGTTAAAAATTTTGAAAGCGGCCTTACAACTGGCGCTTTTACCGAACACTGAAACCCAGAAGGTAATCAGAGTCAGTTTGAGGAAAATCCCACTTTATTGATAAATCTGAGAAGGTTACATTTCAAGTGTGTGACCGACCCTAGTCTTCGGGGCGCTGGCATGCCAAGGCGAGAGCCATGACAACATTCCAGCAAGGGAGGCTGAGACTTGGTTGGAGCTCGCCCTGAGTCGCAACCCGCACTCCCCTATAGTATTGGTATGATTCGGCACCCCCCCTCATACCAAGCACTCTACCCAAGCTGGTAAAGCACGTTTTTCTCTCTCTAGGATTTTCTCTCTCTAGATTTTATTGATCCCCAGGCTTCCTTTAATCATGCCTAGATCGTGTGAGGTGATTGCACATCGATCTGAGCTCTCTGGACTCCGCTAGAACCGATCAAAGATTTTCAGCCATAGGAACTTGGCGCCGGCTGGATTCTGGTCACAGTGGCGCCGGGAGCGGCGCCGGCGCCGTTGGCGCCGGGAGCAGCAGGGGCGCTGCTGGCGCCGGGGACATAGTTGGCGCCGATGGCGCCGGAAGTAAAGCTTGTAAAGATAGCTTTACAACATCCACCCCACCTTTATAAAATCTGATGTCCTCATCAGATGTCAGATTAAAGTAAAGGTGTCTCCCAATTAGAATAACTATACATTTAAGCTACTTAGCACAGTACTCAATTTACTGGCCACTTTTTATTAACATTGAAGCTGGCACACCACAAGTCGGAGGCTCAGCTCTTTGTACTGAAAAATTACATAAGTTGAAAATATATCTTTGTCTGGGAAAAGCATAGATTTGATATCGCTTTCGTAAAACCCGAGAACCTTATTAACTGGTGACAGAGGCCTTTTTTTGAAATGTTCGCCCCTGTCGCTTCTGACTTTCGACTTTGGAACTCTTTGAGCTCCTGATTTGTCCTTGATGCACTTTGTGTTGAGCTCCCTGAGCTCCAGATTTGTTCAGTTCCGCACAGGTATCAAGGCTCCCTGAGCCAAAGGATTTATCGTTTGATTGCCCACTTTATGGTCCACTCTGTGCCTTGTTGCTTCTGCACCTTGATTTCTCTCCTTGTCCCAGCCTGATCTTGATACTTTTCCATCTTGGCTCTTTAAGGTAGGCAAAGATTGAGTACTCCGCAATGCACCTCTCACTTAGCTTGAAGTAGCTCTTTGAATCAGCCCAAATGTAACCAAGTCCCTTAGCGTCCGTTCGAAATACCAAGTCTCTCATGCAAGACTCAACTTTCACAGTTCCTTCATTGATTAGCTGCCTTACACGTAACACAAGCCAGCGTACTCATATGTTTCCTCATCATTGCTGGTCCAGAGAAAGCCTATAACAAACTTTCCTTTCCACAACAAAACCTTGTCAACTTATTAGGTCCAAAGTTCGCCAGTCTCCTCGTGTGAGTATGGCTAGGTCACCTTGAATTTGTCCCCATTTTGATCAACTTTCATTCAAAATTTGCCCCAAGGGAGAGGTGTGTGTGATAGTTCCCCTCCACTTAATAAATCAGCTGATCGGACTTAGAGTAGAGTTCTTCGGACAAAAAGCCTTTCCAACACTTTGCTTCCCATCTGCTAGGATTATGGCTCGATCCAACTTGTTGCCAATCTCTGAAGAGGATCCTAGTCTTTTCCCCTTTGAGGAAAAACCCAACTGATACTGGATATCACCCATGCTCAGTGAGTTTCAGTTCCGAAGGTGGCCGTCCCAAAATGAAGACCAACTGCTATAGAAGATCTCCCCTGAAATTGCCCTTTCCAACTTTTGACTTCCTGCTTGCGTCTGGTGGGCATTGTCGCAAATGAAACTAACCCAAGAAACAGGCTAGCCATCCATCCTTTGCAAACATTGAGTCGTTTCGTTGTCGTTCACGTGTGAGTACTTGAACTGCAAATCCGCCCCACAGATTCTGTAGTCCTCTTTGTTTGATGGTATCAGCCTCCAAAAGAAAAGGTTCTCTCTCGAGCCATCAGCTCCTTGTATCACAAGCAATCATGCAAACCAGGCAAAGCACGAGTACTAAGACTCACCACGAATACATACAAGTAAGACACTCAAGCAGGTTTACTAACAAGTAACAAAAACAAGGTCCCCCTTTGAGATGGACCTGCCAACGGACCTTTGCCTGGCCGCGCCCATACAAATCGATCACGGAATCAGCCCACATAGGACACCCCTCCAACTATCCGTGCTTTCACCATTAAGCAGCACATTGCCTCAGCCACGCCCCACCACTTTTTAGTGGATAGCCCTTATAGCTAAACGATTGACAGCTATCCCTCACCGGCAGCTAACCACCCGTGCTTTACACCCGAATTCGAGCAGCATCTCTGTATCAATGGTTAACCCGTACAGTCGAATATGTCGCCCCGCACCCCACAAGGCACAGACCGTGCTTACACCAACCTAATGGCAGCACACTGCCTCATCTGTCCTACGTGCAGACAGCGCCAGGCCCGAACCGCGAGAACTGACCGTGCTTACACCTCAAGGACAGCACTTTGACTCATCAAGTCCCCCGTTCTGCGGACCACCCCGACCGTGGACGCACCCGTGCTTACACTGTGGGCAGCACCTTGCACAACAGTTGTCTTGATGAACCCCAAACCGTGGCCATTTCCGTGAGATCCGCATAGCTGACCGGCCATTCGGCTCTGATACCACATGTAGCGCAGGCATCCCAAAGGGAGCCGGGAACCACGACTTAGCTTCCCAGCCTTCAACTCTTGCCATCCAAATCCACTTGACATACAAGCAGCCAACTCGCCACAACGATCAGACTTAACCAACTTGAAGTTCCGAAAACCAACATTGAGATCCAACTTGGCGCCATGCCAGATCAGGGGTCCCGATGTGGGTGACTTCCCTCCAAGCAAGCCGCCCGACATACATCAAACTTAACCAACTCGAAGCTTCGTTACAAACGAGTAACATCCATTCCAAGCAAGCGGTCTGACTTACATCAGACTTAACCAACTGAAAGCTTCGTCACGAGCGTTGGAAGCCAACCTGGCGCCACGCCAGACTGGACAGCCATAAACAGGTAACATCCACCCAAGCAAGCCATCCAACTCAGCCGACAGGTTAGAGCCCGTTCCCCAAGAGCTTAACCCATTCACGTTCATGCAAGGAACACTCAGAACCACAAGCCGCGACAGATATGGAAACAACCAGTTCCTGGACCAAATGGTCCCGACAGCATACCGCTGGCGCCACGGACCGAATGGTCCTGACGGCATACCGCTGGCGTCCGGGGATACGACCCTCAGCTATGTGCCAAGTTAAAAATTTTGAAAGCGGCCTTACAGCTGGAGCTTTTACCGAACACTGAAACCCAGAAGGTAATCAGAGTCAGTTTGAGGAAAATCCCACTTTATTGATAAATCTGAGAAGGTTACATTTCAAGTGTGTGACCGACCCTATTCTCCGGGGTGCTAGCATGCCAAGGCGAGAGCCATGACAACATTCCATCAAGGGAGGCTGAGACTTGGTTGGAGCTCGCCCTAAGTCGCAACCCGCACTCCCCTATAGTATTGGTGTGATTCGGCACCCCCCTCATACCAAGCACTCTATCCAAGCTGGTAAAGCACGTTTTTCTCTCTCTAAGATTTTCTCTTTTTAGAAAGTCATTTTCTCTCTCTATATTTTATTGATCCCCAGGCTTCCTTTATTCATGCCTAGATCGTGTGAGGTGATTGCACATCGATCTGAGCTCTCTGGACTCCGCTAGAACCGATCAAAGATTTTCAGCCATAGGAACTTGGCGCCGGCTGGATTCTGGTCACAGTGGCGCCGGGAGCGGCGCCAGTGCCATTGGCGTCGGGAGCAGCAGGGGGGCTGCTGGCGCCGGGGACATAGCTGGCGCCGATGGCGCCGGAAGTAAAGCTTGTAAAGATAGCTTTACAACACGCCAGCAGCGCCCCTGCTGCTCCCGGCACCAACGGCGCCGATGCCTCTCCCGGCGCCACTGTGACCATAATCCAGCCGGCGCCAAGTTTCTATGGCTGAAAAATTTTGATCGGTTCTAGCGGAGTCCAGAGAGCTCAGATCGATGTGCAATCACCTCACACGATCTAGGCATGATTAAAGGAATCCTGGGGATCAATAAAATATAGAGAGAGAAATTGACTTTCTAGAAAGAGAAAATCTTAGAGTGAAAAAAACGTGCTTTACCAGCTTGGGTAGAGTGCTTGGTATGAGGGGGGATGCCGAATCACACCAATACTATAGGGGAGTGCGGGTTGCGACTCAGGGCGAGCTCCAACCAAGTCTCAGCCTCCCTTGCTGGAATGTTGTCATGGCTCTCGCCTTGGCATGCCAGCGTCCCGGAGACTAGGGTCGGTCACACACTTGAAATGTAACCTTCTCAGATTTATCAATAAACTGGGATTTTCCTCAAACTAACTCTGATTACCTTCTGGGTTTCAGTGTTCGGTAAAAGCTCCAGTTGTAAGGCCGCTTTCAAAATTTTTAACTTGGCACATAGCTGAGGGTCGTATCCCCGGACGCCAGCGGTATGCCGTCGGGACCATTCGGTCCGTGGCGCCAACGGTATGCTGTCGGGACCATTTGGTCCAGGAACTGGTTGTTTCCATATCTGTCGCGGCTTGTGGTTCTGAGTGTTTCTTGCATGAACGTGAATGGGTTAAGCTCTTGGGGAACGGGCTCTAACCTGTCGGCTGAGTTGGATGGCTTGCTTGGGTGGATGTTACCTGTTTATGGCTGTCCAATTTGGCGTGGCGCCAGGTTGGCTTCCAACGCTCGCGACGAAGCTTTCAGTTGGTTAAGTCTCATGTAAGTCAGACCGCTTGCTTGGAATGGATGTTACTCGTTTGTAACGAAGCTTCGAGTTGGTTAAGTTTGATGTATGTTGGGCGGCTTGCTTGGAGGGAAGTCACCCACATCGGAACCCGCGATCTGGCATGGTGCCAGGTTGGATCTGAATGTTGGTTTTCAGAACTTCAAGTTGGTTAAGTTTGATCGTTGTTGGCGAGTTGGCTGCTTATATATCAAGTGGGTTTGGGATGGCAAGAGTTGAAGGCTGGGAAGCTAAGTCGTGGTTCCCGGCTCCCTTTGGGATGCCTGCGCTACATGTGGTATCAGAGCCGACTGGCCGGTCAGCTATGCGGATCTCACAGAAATTGGCCACTGTTTGGGGTTCATCAAAACAACTGTTGTGCAAGGTGCTGCCCATAGTGTAAGCACGGGTACATCCACGGTCGGGGTGGTCGGTAGAACGGGGGACTTGATGAGTCAAGGTGCTGCCCTTGAGGTGTAAGCACGGTCAGTTCTCGCGGTTCGGGCCTGGCGCTGTCTGCATGTAGGACAGATGACGCAGTGTGCTGCCATTAGGTTGGTGTAAGCAAGGTCTATGCCTTGTGGGGTGCGGGGCGACATATTCGAACTGTACGGGTTAACCATTGATACAGAGATGCTGCTTGAATTCGGGTGTAAAGCACGGGTGGTTAGTAGCCGGTGCGGGATAGCTGCCGATCGTTTAGCTATAAGGGCTATCGACTAAAAAGTGGTGGGGCGTGACTGAGGCAATGTGCTGCTTAATGGTGAAAGCACGGATAGTTGGAGGGGTGTCCTATGTGGGCTGATTTTGTGATCGGTTTGTATGGGCACGGCCAGGCAAAGGTCCGTTGGCAGTACCATCTCAAAGGGGGACTTGTCTTTGTTACTTGTTAGTAAACCTGCCTGAGTGTCTTACTTGTATGTATTCATGGTGAGTCTTAGTACTCGTGCTTTGCATGGTTTGCATGATTGCTTATGATACAAGGAGCTGATGGCTCGAGAAGGAACCTTTCTTTTGAAGGCTGATACCATCAAACAAAGAGGACTACAGAATCTGTGGGGCGGATTTGTAGTTCAAGTACTCGCAGTGAATGGCAACGAAACAACTCAATGTTTGCAAAGGATGGATGGCTAGCCTGTTTCTTGGGTTAGTTTCATTTGCGACAACGCCCACCAGACGCAAGCAGGAAGTCAAAAGTTGGAAAGGGCAATTTCAGGGGAGATTTTCTATGGAGTAGTTGGTCTTCATTTTGGGACGACCACCTTCGGAACTGAAACTCACTGAGCATGGGTGATATCTAGTATCAGTTGGGTTTTTTCTCAAAGGGGAAAGACTAGGATCCTCTTCAGAGATTGGCAACAAGTTGGATCGAGCCATAATCCTAGCAGATGGGAAGCAAAGTATTGGAAAGACTTTTTGTCCGAAGAACTCTACTGTAAGTCCGATCAGCTGATTTTATAAATGGAGGGGAACTATCACACACACCTCTCTCTTGGGGCAAATTTTGAATGAAAGTTGATCAAGACGGGGGCAAATTCAAGGTGACCTAGCCATACTCACACGAGGAGACTAGTGAACTTTGGATCTAATAAGTTGACAAGTTTTTGTTGTGGAAAGAAAAGCTTGTTATAGGCTTTCTCTGGACCAGCAATGATGAGGAAACATATGAGTACACTGGCTTGTGTTACATGTAAGGCAGCTGATTAATGAAGAAACTGTGAAAGTTGAGTCTTGCATGAGAGACTTGGTATTTCGAACGGACGCTAAGGGACAGTTTGTGTTGAGATCGGACTAGTGCAAACTCTGGGTGCATGTGTCTGATTCAAAGAGAGCCACTTGAAGCCAAGCTCGATGTACACTTCTTGTTTTGACTGTGAGGCAACTGACCAATGATGGAATTGTGAAAGTCAAGTTTTGCGCGACGGACATGGTGCTTCAAACAAACATGAAGAAATAATTCGTATGCGGATCAAACTGGTGCGACCCTTTGGATCTACACGAGGTCAATGGTTACATTTGGGATGATTCAAAGAGCTACTTCTAGCTAAGTGAGAGGTGCATTGTGGAGTACTCAATCTTTGCCTACCTTAAAGAGCCAAGATGGAAAAGTATCAAGATCAGGCTGGGACAAGGAGAGAAATCAAGGTGCAGAAGCAACAAGGCACAGAGTGGACCATAAAGTGGGCAATCAAACGATAAATCCTTTGGCTCAGGGAGCCTTGATACCTGTGCGGAACTGATCAAATCTGGAGCTCAGGGAGCTCAACACAAAGTGCATCAAGGACAAATCAAGAGCTCAAAGGAGTTCCAAAGTCGAAAGTCAGAAGCGACAGGGGCGAACATTTCAAAGAAAGGCCTCTGTCACCAGTTAATAAGGTTCTTGGATTTTACGAAAGCGATATAAAATCTACGCTTTTTCCAGACAAAGAGATATTTTTTTAAGTTATGTAACTTTTCAGTACAAAGAGCTGAGCCTCCGACTTGTGGTGTGCCAGCTTCAATGTTAATAAAAAGTGGCCAGTAAATTGAGTACTGTGCCAAGTATCTTAAATGTATAGTTATTTTAATTGGGAGACACCTTTACTTTAATCTAACATCTGATGAGGACATCAGATTTTATAAAGGTGAGGTGAATATTGTAAAGCTACCTTTACAAGCTTTACTTCCGGCGCCAGCATTGTCCCCGACGCCAGCAGCGCCCCTGCTGCTCCTGGTGCCGGCGTCGCTCCCGGCGCCACTGTGACCAGAATCCAGCTGACGCCAAGTTCCTATGGTTGAAAAATCTTGGATCGGTTCTAGCGAAGTCCAGAGAGCTCTGATCGATGTGCAATCACCTCACACGATCTAGGCATGATTAAAGAAAGTCTGGGATCAGTAAAATCTAGAGAGAGAAAATGACTTTCTAGAGAGAGAAAAACGTGCTTTACCAACCTGGGTAGAGTGCTTGGTATGAGGGGGGGGGTGCCGAATCCCACCAATACTATAGGGGAGTGCCGGATGCGACTCAGGGCGAGCTCCAACCAAGTCTTAGCCTCCCTTGCTGGAATGTTGTCCTGGCACTCGCCTTGGCATGCCAGCGCCCCGGAGACTAGGGTCGGTCACACACTTGAAATGTAACCTTCTCAGATTTATCAATAAAGTGAGATTTTTTTCAAACTGACTCTGATTACCTTCTGGGTTTCAGTGTTCAATAAAAGCGCCAGTTGTAAGGCCGCTTCAAACTTTTTAATTTGGCACATAGCTGAGGGTCGTATCCCGAGACGCCACCGGTATGTTGTCGGGACCATTCGGTCCGTGGCGCCAGCGGTATGCTGTCGGGACCATTTGGTCCAGGAACGGGTTGTCTCCATATTTGTCGCGGCTTGTGGTTTCGAGTGTTCCTTGCATGAACGTGAATGGGTTAAGCTCTTGGGGAACGGGCTCTAACCTATCGGTTGAGTTGGATGGCTTGCTTGAGTAGAAGTTACCTGTTTATGGCTGTCCAGTCTGGCGTGGCGCCAGGTTGGCTTCCAACGCTCGTGACGAAGCTTTCAGTTGGTTAAGTCTGATGTAAGTCAGACCGCTTGCTTGGAATGGATGTTACTCGTTTGTAATGAAGCTTTGAGTTGGTTAAGTTTGATGTATGTCGGGCGGCTTGCTTGGAGGGAAGTCACCCACATCGGGACCCCCGATCTGGCATGGCGCCAGGTTGGATCTCAATGTTGGTTTTCGGAACTTCAAGTTGGTTAAGTTTGGTCGTTGTTGGCGAGTTGGCTGCTTGTATGTCAAGTGGGTTTGGGATGGCAAGAGTTGAAGGTTGGGAAGCTAAGTCGTGGTTCCCGGCTCCCTTTGGGATGCCTGCGCTACAAATGCTTCAAAGAAACCAAACTTTTCTATTAAGGCCCTTATTTCTAAGTTCGTTTATTTCTTGTTCTCCACCAAGTTTTCAAACTTCCATAACTTTTTTATTTTAGTACTGCACGAGCAAAAAGTGCTCAACTCTCCGAGCTCAATACAATAATTATACATGTAATCATTCCTCCGATTTTATTTTATTTTTCTATTTGTCATTACCCCTTTTCTAAGTTCTTATATACATTGAATTTTTTTGAAATTTTGTGAATTCTCATAACTTCTCCGTGTGACCTTGGATTTCAATGCTGTAAAAAGCAAACTTCATCAGCTCAACAAGATTGACAGTGTAGAAATCTTATTTGTACCAAAATTAAACCTCTGCAAAAGTTCTTTGTATATGCCTTAATTGAGAACTCATGCCTATTGTCACTGTTTAACTACACCTTGTTGAATCTGGTTTCCATACCATTCCAAAGTTCGTCCCAAGATTACAATCCACAGTTACAAATTCAGTTATTCCACATCAATCAGTCATATTGTGATGATAGTTATGACAATGATGTGGACAAATATTGGGATCAAGGTGACGATTACAACAAAGATTATGACCAATGTGACAACATTGCTGATGATAATCAGTATCAAGACCAGAACGATGATTTTGATCAGTATCAGAACTACAATGACACTTCGGAACTTGGCCATTACTCTGAAGATTTCAACAACGATCAGCAAAGTGAAGAACAACACGAACTAGTCATTGAAGATGGCTCTGCAGATGAAGCTATTGAACCATTTGATGGTCAGGATGAACTAGAGTTCAATGATGGTGATTATCAAGATCAAGATCAATTCCAATTTACTACTGAAGATCAGTTTGAAGTGACAAGCGTGGATGACCAACAACGGGTGCAAAGTGGAACAGAAGATCACTACGAGCCAATGGACCAATTCTATGATCTTGATGAACTCAAAAGGTGACATCACCATGGTGCAGAACAACATTTCGATCATAATGAAGATGATAATGTTGATTATGAGGCCTATGAAGATGCTTATGAAAGTGAAGAAATTGACAAAAATGAAAGATGTTCTCTTTATGCCACTACATGTATGATTGGTCCTTCTTTGATGGGTACATCATTTGCTGACACAAATAACTATAGGGAGGGAAGGAATATTACTGCGGCAAGTGGAGCAACAATTTCCAATCCCTATGTCAATTTTGTAAGAATTCTAACGCCATCAACTCAACAACAACGGGTTAGCACTCATGCAATGTCAAGTAATAATGTAAACCCTACTATCAATAAAGTGACCAATGGAACAAAAGAAATATTACGTACACTTTTAACTACTATACAGGATAGTACCGAACAAATGAAACAAACATGACAATTATTGCAAGAAAGGTCAAAGCGAAGATGGGAAGAAATGTACCAGAAGACGGTCGCTCGTTTTGACTCTATCTTGCAATCGACTGGCATTCCACAACAGCCAATTGATATTCAAACTACTAATCCTGAATTGTGTACCACTGTTGATGTCCACGGAACACGCTCCTCGAGTCCAAGGGCAAACTTCCAAGCCAAAGGCAGATATCAATCGAGATGTTTTGAGCAAACAAGATCATGAATCTTTTGATGAAGCCGATGATTTCAAGGAAGAAAGCAGCTTGCATTTATTGGATGCATTGGAACTTCAAAATGAAATCAAGATCACTCATTATGAAGTGGTACACAAGGCAATAACAACACCAGATGCAGGGACAAAAACATACACATCTGGAACTAGATAGCCTATCCAATCAAGAGAGATACTGGAGAAGAAGACTATTGAATGTCCTATTGCTTGGATTCTATCAACTCATGCAGAACTAATTCAACTTGAGGCTTTCGTATGTTTCATCAATCTCTTCTTCAGTGATCTTATCAAATCAATGGGATCAGTTGTAGATCAAAGGTTCTCTATGAAGAATTCTCATTGCAACCTTGTTCTACGACAATAAGCAGAGGCAGAAAATCTGATGAACGGTAGGTAGATGGCTACTGACAAGAATAATACAAGAAAAGATGTTTCTTATTCAAGGTGGCCAAATATGATTCGACTACTGCCAAAGGATTCGTGAAGCATGGCACTCAACAAAGAGCTATCATTTTTGAGAGCAAAAATGCTTAAAGTAGGGGGAGTGTCATGTGCTGCATGTAATTAGCCCATGAGCTTACTAATTAATTGCCAAATATGGCCATGAAGCTAAAGTAGGCTAGAATTAGTCATTAGGATAGTTAATAAGGTGGCTCAAACAACCTCGTTATATTTGTGAATAACAAACTTGTAATAATGGTTGTAAGGCCCAAATTAGCCAAATAAGGCCCCAAACTTATAGTAGAGGCACAAATGACCACTACAAATAGCTGAGGTCGTGCTAAATTTGGAGGCTATTGTTCATTTTGTAATTTTGAGTTTTAAGAGATCTTGGAGCTTCTCTTGGAGAGCTTTCTTGATGAAGAAAGTGGTTCATGTGCCTAAAATCACATGAGAGCTATGATCATGCTCTAGAATCAGGCCCCTGTCCTTTGAATGATCCATAATAATGAATAAAGATATCTTACTTTGCCTAATTTGGTGAAGTTTTGCTACTTTTAGCTATCTTCTTGATTTTTGACTAGTTTCTTCATTTCTTGCATTTCCATTGTAGTTTGATGTTTAATGAATGGATTAGATGTTTGAATGCTAAGGTTGGCACATGACATTCTTGGATTCTACTAGCCATTGGTGTATTATACTTGTGATATCTTGCAATTTTTTTTGCTACAGCTCATCATAATAGACATGTGTTCTTTGAGCCTTACAAGATATTCAAAAGTTTTGTTACATTCCCTTTGCAAACGTTTGAGAACATGGCTTTTTTGCATTATACTGATATTGTCAAGCATGTTGATATTCATATGAAAAATAGATTGGATCGATTATATACAAAACTTTATGATTATTTGATTATTTGATTATATTTGATTATTTTGATCCCAGATGAAGTGGATTCCTCAAGCTCCATGCAAACTTCACCTCCCTCCTCTTCACGAGATCAGAAGATCAAGGATATAGTCAAGTTTCTTGAAGAAACTGACACAAAATATGACAATATTAAAGAATTTGACCCAAGTGATAATCGATCTGCATTTGTAGGAGAAACCAAATGTGCTATGTATGAATCAAATGAAATTCCTTCTCGGTCCTTTTTTTATTTACCTAAATATTACATAGATAATGATAGTTATCTCACTGTACCTGACTTGTGCGATTTTTTTTATTATCGTGAAAAATGAAGTGTTATGTATTTTAGCCAAAACATTAGGTGAGTTTTTTGACATTCTTGATTTTGAGTATGATGACATTGTTCTTGGAGTGGATGATGAGATCGATGATGATACGCTTTGTCCAGAAGAGTATTTGCAACAGTCTTTGTCGAAAACCCGTGAGAATCAAAAAAATATTCCCTCAGAGGATGAGTTTATTGCTTTCCAGACCCAACTTGGTTTTGGGCCTCGAAAAATATAGCAACCAAATGAGTTAAGCTCACAAAAGGGCCACAGAATAGACCACCCTGAATTATGACAGAGACAGACGACTCGGAGATGTTATGTTCATGTCTACACTGTAGTGGGACTTGCTTTTTGTGGCTGTGATATTTTTTGATGAAGCATGCAACGTTATTGATGCTAGTAACAGTACCCTAAGCACTCAAGGTAGAAGAAAAGGTAATCTATATCACCTGAAGGTACGCCTGTCTACAGATCAGGTGCATCAGACTCATGATGATTCGCCAGACACTCTGTGGCACAAGAGACTATGCCACATGAATTTGATGGAACTTTACCAAGCAAGTCATCATGGAGCAATAACAGGGGCCAACATCTCGAATGCGAACAATTCGACCACCTGTGATGCATGCCTGAAAGGTAAGATGTCTCGCACTCCATTCGTCAAAGACTCCTACAGAACGACTAAGATTTTGATACAAGATCATAAGGAATACGTACAAGAACATTCAATTTATTTACGATATTCTCAGGCAATTGTGATACATCATGATCAGAAATTAGTAAAAATACAGTATCGACAGTCTTTTTTGAAACATCTTCTAAAATGCGTTCCTCTGCATCTATACTTGACCAGCTGTCAGATTTAAGAGTTTCATTATTATTAGTATTATGTTTCTTTGGCCTTTTACTATGTTTTCCCTTCCTCGTGAATTCTTCGGAGTCTTGGGATCTCTTTAGTTTTGCTTGCTTGCGAGTTGTCCATGTGGGAATGTTTGTTCTATCCATTGGAGGTGGATGGGTCGTAGAGGCCTCACCCCTGTGAAGACCAAAACTTCTATCTCTTAATCTAGATAAAAGTTGAAAATCTTTGGGCATAATAGTGACACGCTTTGCATGGATGACAAGCAGGAAGAAATCCTTAAAAAATTGAGTTTGAAAATTTTCATAGCTTCTCGAAGGACCATAGTAGCTGAAACTATTAAACGATTGTACCTACCCAGATTTTCTCTAGTGATTTCATGTACCAAACGATAGAATGGAGCCTTTGGAATCATAAGCTCAGTTGACCTTTGATACTTTTTTTATCTCTCTCATCCAATGGCTTCTTCTCATCGATGTTCTCCTACCAGTACCGGGTGGCCTAAAGCTCGAAACTTCATCTTGAACTGGATTGGGATGCTGATCAGCCCTGGTTGTTTGCTTCGCTCTAGCTATAACAAGGATCTGACAAAGGCTCAAAAAGATGTTGATGAAGCTAAAAAAATTAAAGTGTATGAAATGGATATTGGACTTATGCGCAAATAGTAAATAGGTACCTTATGGGCATGCACAGGTGCGCACTAATCAGATATGCGAAATATTGCATGGATTTCATACAACTTACATACATATGGAAGGGTGATATACCATTTGTAGCTAGACTCAATAGATTTTTGAATAATCTCTCTAGAAATCACTATAGAATTTTGACCGTTGAGGAGCAGCGTAGGGACAATTTGTTGAACAAATGTTCAAAGACCATTTCAGGTGAGATGGTCTTTGTATTCTGGCTTTCTAAACATACAACTATTCCAATGCCTGTTGACTCACAGGAATCCTCTCTATGCTATGAAATGAACGACGTTGAGGAGGAGCAACCAATAAAGAAAGAAGAAGAAAGAGCACTCTCCTTGCAGCAATTCTCTGAGTCATCTCTAGAAACCAGTGAGGCAAACAAGAAAGTGCTGCAAATCAGGAGCCTCTCTCCAATCATCATCAATGGCAAAGAGTACATTTTTTTTCATGATCTACAACACATTCTCCATCTGCGAGAGGACGAATTCCTAAGTGCTCTAATGAAATTGCAGAATGGAGCCAATACCTACGATCACACAGGGATTGATGATACATTCCAAAAGTTGTGTCCAAATAATGAGGACGCCACATGTGAAATGGCATTAGCAAGAATCTTGACAGAGCTCCGAAACATCGGCCCCCTTCCTGAGGTGACTCACCATGAGCCACAAGAGTACAATTTCACTCAACTGGAGGGGACACAAGGAAGCATTAACTTGAGTGACACTGCAGAAGCCGATGAGGAGACATAGGATGCCATTGAAATCAATGCTTATGCAGCTAGAGCAAAGGGAGTGAGAAAAGCCAGAGAGAGTGACTCCAAGGATGCTTCCTTGGCGCACTACATTGAACACTTCCCAGAGTAGTACATCTACTACATTAGCAAAAAGTATAGTCCTAATGGAGATGAGGAGCTGCTAAAGTGCAAATCATTGTCAAACATATTGCCTATGTGGAGCTAACAAAAAGTTACAATAAAACATACTGTGTTTTAAGAAGCGCAGTTGTTAGTGATCTGAGCTCAGGCTTTGAGTCTAGGCTAGTAATTGGAGCGGCCATTGGCCCATTTTCCAAAGAATCTGATGTTCATATTCTTGCATCGGAAATTTTAAAGCCTACTCTATTGTCAAGTGAGAGGAAGGCTATTATGTACCAAAAACTCAATGAATAAAAGATGTTTGCAATTGTGTGTTTCAAAATTGTTGTTATCTTTTTGCTCATTATGTTTCAAAATTATAAATGCTTATATAAATCTAAATTTCTTGGATAATCACAAAAAGGGTATCACGGAGGAGCGCAAAAACTGACCATTTGACTTGGTCAGAAGTACCATTTTCCCGCTCCTGCGTGATCATGGAGGAGTGCGAAAAATGACCATTAGCTTGGTCAGAAGTGCCATTCTCGCGCTCCTGCGTGATCTCAAAGGAACATGAGAACGGCGCCTCTGACCAAGTGAAATGGTCAGTTTTTGTGCTCCTTCGTAATTAGATTATAGAATTTAACTTTATTTTGCATCACACAATTATAAAAATCTGCAATATGAATGAAATGTGCATCAGATGAAGATTGAAAATTGGCTCTTAGGGCTTCTATTATGTATGAACAATGTACATTTCGGCTTAGGGTCTTTTTCAATCTATTTTTGTAATTCTCATAGCCAACATTAGATCATGTGACATGAGTGTCACTCGCTTGGCATGTTGGGCACATAGGTAGGCATCTTCGAAGATTGTCATGAGGTGATTCTCAGTAGCCTCCTGCAATGCAGATACAGCCTCGCCAGTGATCCTGTAATCCAAGACTAGATTGTTCATCATTTTTTTGATTATTCTCATAAAAGGAGCCCGAAGAAGCAACAATCTGGTGCTCTTTTGGTACTTTTTAATCTCCTCCATAAATTTGGGCTGGCTCTTTTTGCGTTGTCGTCTTGGTGGATGTTGCATCCTATCCATCCTCTTTCCAGTCCAGGTGGTTGTGAATGAGGAGGAGATCCAACAGCTGGACGAGATCCACCACCAGGAGATCCATCAGCAGATCCACCAGGAGATTCACCACCAGCAGATCCAGCAGCAGTGGAATCGTCGAAATCAAAAAGTTCTTTGACATCCGGGGGCAATGTTCCCGCAGTCTGCACCTTGCATTCAATGAAATTATGGACATCTTCATCCGTTGGCGTGGGAATCCGGTGTAGCCGAAGGACTCAGCACGACATGGGCTGCCATGTGGAGATTTCTCAAAATCTCATTTCGCCTAATAGTCTGAAGCTGCTGCGCAGAAACCTTGATTCTCTGAGGCTCCCTTGCAGTTTGTTTTGTCCTTGCCATATGCTTATGTCTAGTCATAAATAGCTCAAAAATATGCTAAATAGATCTAACAGGTGTCAGAAACTAAATCGACAACAGAAATAAAATCTACAAAATTACTATATCCTCCACTTATAAAAGTGAAAAATAAGTGGTAAAATTCCTTTATATATTTTTTTGCCCATGCATACCAAAGTTCAGCTAGAACTTTTTGGCCTTGTGTAGCTCACTTCAAGGTATTTGAACAATATCACATATGTGCGTGTAGTGACGTGGAGAGATTACGAATTGCAAGTTCTGCACACAAGTTCGATACTGTGTTTTTGGAATATTTGAAAGAATATTCTTCATGGAATTTTCGTTTCCAATGAATATTCTTTTTTTGCATAGCTGTAAAGTAAATCGAATTCAACCACTTTTGTTATCTACATGAGTAAAACATTAAATTGGGATGAATCCTAGGTATCATCAGGTGCATTGGTCTCGAATTGTAGAAATGAGATAAACTTTACTAAATTTAAGCACTAATGGATGTTTCTTAAGAGAGACTTGACCTCTTTCAAATCAAAATTAGAAAACAATAAATCGAAATGATCCATTTCCTATGTGTAATCAGTAAAGCTTTGTGATAAATTTTTGTCGATAGATTAGATAATACATTGATTCATGCCCTTGAACTATATACTTTCTAATTGATGCACATTACTACAAGTCTCAAATCTAATGCTAGTAAGCAAGACAATTGTTAGAAGACAAAAAATATAGAATACAAATCCGCCTGCGTGCGAGATAATTTTGTAATAGGATCTGTAGATCCAAGGTCTGCTAGTAAGCGAGACTCGAATTTGTGAGAGAACAATATTTCTCTCGTGCCAACGCACTGCATGGATCTGCATGCAATGCTTGAAGAATAATAAAAAAAAAATCAATAGCTAATTTTGTAGCTGTTGTGCACATTTTTAATCTAGATGATTGTATGATCTCGAATTAATTTTTGTCTGATATTATTTGTGTGTCTAATTCTCTTGTTCATTTAATTCCGCACCTTGGTTTGATATTAACACAATTTTTTATTGAATGGGTAATGTTTCCAACTAAGGAGAAACATTTTGGATATTCCCTAAGATTCGTCAAAAAAGATCTCTATTAACGTATGTCATAAAAAAAACCATTAAGCATGTGTAAACAACTTTTCAAAATTCTTTAGAAACTACGCTTTTGCTTGCAAGGTAAAAATAAATAAATATACGTATTTTAATTTTTTTTTCTTATGCAACTCGATGCACTGCATCGGATTTTTAAAAAAAAAAATTAATTTTTTTTAAAAAAATCCTATGCACTGTACACTCCAACTCAATGCAGTGCATAGGATTTAAAAAAAAAAAAACTAATTTTGTTTTTCAAAAAACATTAATTTTTTTTTTTTCAAAAATCCGATGCAGTGCATCGAGTTGGTACTTCAACTCTATACATTATAAGGGAAATTTTAAGAAGTCTATTCATTCTTATGCCTTTAGCACTTGGAATGGTTTAATTCTCAATACATTGTATCAATTATGGTAAATTTTGGATATTATTTCTTTCTAAATTGTCTTTTTTAACTAATTTATTTTTTTTGTTTAAATACCTTTCAAAATTTTATTCAAAAATGTGTTTTTAATGTCTAAGTTATCGGTTTTTCAAGAGTAAAAGAAAATATAAGGCTTAAGACAACTCTGCTTATGTCAAAAATTGCCCTCATGAGATTAGAAATAGACCGGACATACAAATGTAACATTCTCTTTGAGGGAGGGCCGTAGTTGTACAAGTTAAACATCAATTAGAGCTTGAAAAGTTAGCTCTACAACTCTCTATTTGTGAAATCTCTGTATCACAAATCATGCAATTTCTAAAATATGTGAAAAGAAGTCTTTCTGACGAATCTTAGAGCAGTCACTAAATATTATCATTAACGAACTAAGAATTTAGCTTATTATGGACATTAGTTGCATTGTTATGGATATTGTTGCATTGAGAACCCATATATATAGTCCTAAAACTTTATCTTAAAAACTTTTGGTATTTTTTATATGCATCAAAATCTTCACAGTATACAAAAATTGGGTCATTGTTAATGTATTTTTATGCAAAAACACATTGTTTTTGTTTAAGCATTGATTTATTCAACTTTTAAAGAGAATCTTCTTAGGGGAAACCTTTTCCATTACCCATTCAATAGGAAATTGTGTTTATTGTTGAATGCTACAATAATTTGTTAATGTAGATCAGCTGTGTCTGACTACTCTCTGAAGGATGATAGGAGTGATACAGCCAACAGTGACCAGCGATCACATCTGAACTCCTGACGAACTGATCCTATTTGCAAATCCTTTCACTTTATGATTTGCTTCACTTCGCTTCGCGATCACCTGGTTACAAGGATAAATCAATTGTAGAGCTCACCTAGGTTTCATTTTATTTCGTTTCGTTTCGTCTTGTTTCGTCTCGTCTCGTCTCGTTACAAAGCTTGATTGCTTGATTGATCTTGTCGTAAATTATTTCGTTTCGTTTCATTTTGCGATCTGTGCTTCCAACATGAACCAATGTCAATGCAAGTTTTGCATCGCTTCGTTTCGTTTCGTTTTCTTGTAGAATTTGTCACGTTTCATTAGGTTGTGTTATAGAGCCTGATTGATTCAACTCGAACAAAAATAATTCGAGTGCCGTGAAAAATTTTGCAAATCATTCGTGATTTAATTTTGTCAGTTTGTCACCAAAGTTGTTTTGGCTAGAATTTTGCATTTTCTGAGTGTATTTCTTGTCATCAGTGGTATTAGAGCATACCTTGTCAAAGTCTGACATAGCCAAAAGCAATCAGATCAAAGGAGCTAAAGCATTCAAACAATCATCCATCAACAAGTGTAAATGAATTCAGAAGCAATGGCTTCAATCAGCAACATACAGAGCAAGATCTGTACAGTTCTGGATTCTTCATGATCTAACTTTCTAGCCTGTAAAGTTAAGACATCATTGATACTAAAGGGTGAAGGTTTATTCCCCTGAGTGGATGACACAAAGGAGATGCCTACGACATCAGGCAAAGAGCTACGCGAGTGGAGGGAAAAAAATGACAAGTCAGTAGCTTTGCTATCTTCATCCATCGAAGATAGTCTCACACTTGACCTGGCTACACTCTCCAAGGCAAAGGAGATGTGGGATACACTGCTTACGAGATTTCAAACGAAATCACGAAGTTAGATAACGATGCTGGAAGATCAACTGACAAATCTACAGTGGGATGGGAAAGACCTCACTTCTTTTGTAAGGAAAATAAAGGATCTATTCCTGTCATTACACAATTTTGGAGCTGAAAATGCAGTGTCAGCTGAGAAGCAAATCACTTACCTGTTGAGAGCCTTACCCAGATCTTTCTAGACAACCAAAACCCTGCTCGCAAAAAATCCTACAATGACCCTCGAAAAGGCAATTGTCAAAATTTGAGAGGAAGTCGAGTCGAGGGAGCACCTTGATCACAAGGATGGTTCTGACCAGGCCCTCAAGTGGAAGAACAAAAGGAGGTTGAAACAGCAAGTTGGAGAAAAGAAGACTTGCTGAAATGAAGACGAGATGGGCACACATTTGATACGTGTTGGCTCAATCCAAAGATTGAATGTATCCACTGCTACAAAAAGGGTCATGTAGCCCTGGATTGTCGTCTGAACCCGAGGAACAAATCACCACAGAACAGACAGGAGAACAACAACAGTTTGTCCTATGTCGAGGAGCCTGAGGGTTCAAAAAAGGACGAAGAGAGATCAAATAAAAATTGTTCGACCGCCTACATTTGTGCAGATGTGTGTGCAGTGTCAACACTTGACACACAAGAGGTGATCCTAGATTCAGGAGCTACCTCACACTTCATGACATCAAGACGAATTATGTCTGATTTTAGAAGTGCAGATCCATCAAGATTCATTGTACTTGGAAATGGATCCAAACATCAAGTGAATGGTATTGGTTCACTCTGGGTCAACCATGTTCTCTCACTAATATTGATCCATTTTAAAAAAAAAGGCATTGTCCATAGTCGTTGGATGTTTTTCTTGGAACGATTCATGAAAACATTGAAAGGCTTCGTAAGACAAAGAGCAAGGCTTGAGGGTAGAATGTGGCAGAAGGATGGCTAGTGCAAGAGTCCATGGTTTACATCACGGAGTTGCTTGCTCATATATTGATCCTTCTATTCCTCGTCTTTGGGATAAGAAGGATGATAAGCATGTTGTTGGGGAGGTTCCTCAAGGAAAAGGAGCGATCATGACAATGAGTGATTCCTTCAGGGAGAAGGTAAATAAGTTTTGCATTCTTAATAGCGAGAAAATGAAAAAGTGAATTTTGCTATACGAAGAGGCCCAGGCTCGTAGACAAACCACTCAAGCCACTTTCAGGAAAGGAACTGCATCAGGTACTAAAGGTATGGTATGTTCAATGACTGATGTCGTAATACACTTCAAATCTTGATAAGTCCATGCAAAGCAATCTTAATACTTAATAAGTAACAAACGGAGTGCTTGATACTGTTCAGGAGTAAGTTGTGATCCCACTTGTACAATCTTTTCCGGTTCTCTTGGTTTCGCAAGATTCATTGGCTGCGTTCTAGCTGGGCCATCGGAAACCTCTTTAGATTCCGGCATGTGTTCTTCAGGTTCACGATGTGCTTTAGGTAACATGATAACCACATCATCCAATGTATAACGTTTAAAATGCTCTGGCATATCATGCTGGACTACATTTGCTTGTTCTTTTTCAAAAAGACTTGTCTTGGATCTTCGTTTAGCCTTCTTAGCAAGAATTGATCGTGGAGGTGATGACTTTCGGGATGATAAATCTTTCTTCACAGGTGAAGACTTCCTAGACGATGATGTCTTGTTGGAAATCTGACTTGAAGAATCATTCTTGACTTTTCCTTTGTCTTTATCCAATAGAGGTGGCACTTCCTTTGAATCGATCTTTTGAGGGGGATTTTCCCATTTCAAGACCGTATTATAATGTTGCTTTGCTTGTTTCTTCGTCATTGAACCTGTGATCTTGTCTCCCTTCAATATAACTGCTTTGGGCGATTTGATTATTGGTTCATCAGGAACATTACGCACTCCAAATCTGGTCGGATCCAGATGATGTAGAATCTGTTCATCCGTAAGTTTTGCATTGCCATCATAAGTTAAGACATGGCTCATTAGTATGAGATCATCCTTAATTGGATCTGGTATAGGTTCCGTTGATATCCAGACTACATTCAGCACATTTAGGGAAACGTGATTGGCGTATCCAAAGTTCGATCTAATAAGGAAATCTTGCTCATCTCTGATTGACTATCTTGTTGACACATATATCCTACTGTACAATCAATTATTGCAAGAGCTTCATTCCAATTGACAGTATCCATTTGAGAATCGTAGTGAACTCCCAATTTTTTCTCTGGTCGATCACAAGTGTGATTCGTTGTTGATGAATCTTCATCTGCTTTTTGAACCACTATAGCTCCATTGCTCAACACTTCCGTAAGGTTCTGGTTCCATTAAATTGACAAGAGGAGCGGAGTGTTTTGGTGGGGCAGGCAAAGCTAGACGTTCCGGGTATCCAAGAGTAGATTGTCACAGTCTTGCTGCTGGATTGCCTCCATACTGTGGATCTCGATATCCCATCTGGGCATACCATTGCTGAATTATCCAAGGGTTGAAGTTGCAAAAGGCAGTCTCATGGTCAGGTGAATTACACAGATGGCAAACACTGATTTCCATTCGTTTTTTCAATTGAGGACACTCGTTCACTATGTGATTTCCTGTACAAATAGAACACCAGACATTTTCCCTGGTAGAAAAAGTCTTTGCAAACTTCTCAGGTTCCTTGTTCGCTTCTCCATGGAGGTTTTCCAATGCTTTGATCTTCTCATCAAATTGCAACTGCAACTTTTCCATCTGTTTCTGTTAGGTCTTCCCAAGTTTCTCGAACTCATTGAACATCATTTTTGCAGTAGCATTGGCATTCGTTGATGCAATAATGGTGGATGTCGTAGTAGTCTGTCCTGTTGTATAAGGCAATATACTGACATTCGGCTCATCATCTGAAGTTTCATCCTCCTCCCGAATTGCATCATCCATCGCATTTTGAAAAAGTGCGTACTCATTATGGCGTTTCAGCTCACGTTTGATCCATTTAGGTAGACCTGACAAAAACTACATAATCATGGCATTTTCATTAATCAGCTCAGGCTCACATTCAGATCTAAGACGTTTCACCCTTTTGATGTAATCTCGAACCATTTCCCGCTTTTCCATTTTAATTTTACTTAAAAGTAGGAAAGGGTCTTCCATAAACTTTCGTGGTTTGAACCGTAAGGGCTCGTTTAACAACCTCCCAATCTGTACGCTCAGTTTCATCTTGGTTATAGTACCAATCTTGTGCTACATCTGTTAAGGCCATAGAAAACAATTTAAGTTTATCTTGAGGATAGATCTCACCATAGACCTCACAGGATTCAGCATAGATCTGAAGAAATCTAACTGGATCTGTTAATCCATTATATTTGGGTAGATCCAATCGGGGTGCTCTTATAACAATAATTGGATTGACCTCTTGTGGAGCACCTCCAGGAGCAGCTCCAAGGACAACCATCTTTACAAATTTAGATTAAATCGATAATGAAATTGGATAGAGATTTTTCCAAAAAACTATCTCAGATTAGATCTGCTAGTTCTATTCCACTTTTCAAGAATCAGATTCTATATGATGAAAACCTACTCAAAATTCGATCAATCGATACTTCTCAAAAATGATAATTCTCTCAGAGTCCAATTCAGAATATATCAGATTTGATCCAAATTTTGACAGAGACTTGATATGAAAAATCAGAAACTAAAAATAGGACTGGGAAGGTTCTCTAGGCGAAGGTTGGCTCGGCGAAGGTTCAACAATGCTATTTTGGGATAAAAACTCTCTGAACACTTTTCAGACAATTTCTCGGAAAATAACCTTCGCCGACTTCTCAGATGGAAGATCTGACATAGATAAAACTATGGACAACCGGACAAAGGTTTCTGACACAAGAAAATACAATTTTTGTAATCTAACGAGGGTAAAAATCAAGATTTTTTGTGATCTGATTAAGAAGAATCTTCTCCGAACTCAAAAATAGTAGTTTATTAAAGATAGAATGTTCTGAAAACTCGACAAAGGTTCTGGCGAAGGATCAAGAGTAATACTGGTAATTTTGCAAAAAAGTGATTTTTTTGGCAAAAATATGACAATATGACAACTGATCCTCTGAAAACCTTTCTATTTTTGGTATTATTCTTTGTCGACCTGGCAGTAGATAGATCTGAATCACATCTAAGCACAGTGAATCGGGCGAAGGTTCATTTTTTGTATTTTTTAGGGTTTTGATAATTTTTGGTGTTTTTTTTGGTGGTTTTTCTGATGTTTCTAGAAATCTGCTGGGAATTAATCTTCGCCCTTTAAACTAAAGATTTTGTAAACAAAACCGAAGGTGTCTAAAACTCGACGAAGGTTTTCTGAAAGAGGCTAAAATGTTCTGAACTCTGATGACGCTTTTTGTCTCTTTTTGACCAAATTTGACAGATTTGACCGATTTTTGTTATTTTCTCTGATTTCTCAGATCCAAATGGCTCTTAAGATTGGTGATCTGAATATCTTTCCCTGTTTAATAATTAGATTAGATTTCAAACAAACAAATCCACTCAAATCTAGCAAAATCAATCCCAAACTAACCCTAAAATGTAGATTTAACACTATTTATGCCACGACAAGATGCCTAATGCAAGCTAACCATCAACAAAACATGCTGCAAACTGAAAAATTGGCGTAGCTCCCCGGCAACGGTGCCAAAATTGTAATGGGTTTCTTTCCTTACCTAACCTGAATCCAAGATCTAGTCAATCTAGCATCAAAGAGACGGAGTTAGTTGTCACGCGGAGGTTCGTTCCCATGAGAGCGATAGTATAGTTCAGATTTTAACATGAATGGAGGGTCTAACACTACATCCATTAACACTAAGCATTAACACTACATCCATTAACCCTACTTCCATTAACCCTAAATCCACAACAATGATAGAAACTTACTCTTCTCTCTCCTTTTCTCTCTCACCAAAGCATAAGAAATAGCAATCCCAATAATGATCAAATTCAACAATTAGCAAATACCAAAGAAAGCATGAGAAATGGAGGAAAAGAGAGGAAGAGCAAGGACATTCATCAATCCATTTCTAAAGAGAACCAATCTGCTTTATTGAAATGAGAAAATGAACATGAGGAGCAACTCGAGTTGGTCTCTTTTTATAGTAGAGAGGAGGACCTTGGCCTCTGAATCCTTTTGGTCCAGTCTTGCCTCTGTATTTATTCAAATTTAAAAAAGTGTGGGAACCATCAAAATTGGAGGGAAACCCAACTTTATTCACTAACTTGACATTTAGGCCCTGCGACATTAAAAGTCCCGCAAAAAGGCCTAAAGTCCTTTTATTAACTTTCTAATTAATCAAATAACTATGTGATCATTGGGTTGGACTTACACACGCAGGGTGCCAAACCCCTCTCACTTATTAACTAGGGTTAGGGTTGCCTTGGGATCCACAAACCCCCCAATAGATTAGGATCCACTCTTGGTCCTTTTTGTACTTTTTGCACATGGTATCAGAGCCTAGTACAAGAGGTTTTGTTGAAATTGATAGGGTTAATCCAAATTAAAGCCAAAATTAGCAGTTTTTTGGAAACTAGTCAAATTTTGTGTTGCGAGTTGGATTTGATAGCTATCCTCAAAATTTTTGGCCTAGATCTTGTTGTGGGCTGTAGGAACCCTTTTCACACGTGTGAGGCCGTACAGATCCAGTTTTGACTGAGAAATTTCAAAAATTTATAGAATTTGACTCACATACCCAATTTGAGTGATTTTTCGTGCAAAATCAAGCATTTTCTATAGAAAATCTAATCCCTTGATTAGTCCTTGGATTAGATCAGCCAAGAAATTAAATTTGAAGCTTGAATTAGGTGCATTAATTGATTATCTCTGATTTTTTGAGTGCATGTTGAAGTTGAGAGAGATTTTGCTAAAAATCATAGATTAAGGAGTGACATGCAAGGTGAGAGGTTGAAATCCATTTGTACCATCACTCTAGATTTGTTCAAGAGTGATAGGGTCAAGTTTAGAAGCATCAATTTGCTAGAAAACATCCTTGGATTTGTCCTCCAAGTGAAACCTTTGAGAGTTTCTAGTGCATATAGAGCATCTATGCAAATCTTTTGTAGAATTTGACATAGATTGGCTTCAATTGAAAGTTCTAGAAAAGAGATTGAGATCCAAGTCACATTATTCAATCCTACTTAATGTGTTTGAGTGTTTGTGAGGTTTGAAAAGAGTCATTAAGGTGTCTATGGCAAATGTGTAGAGAGAGATCCAATTTTCTAAGAGTTCCTTCCTTTGTAGAAAGCAGGATCTAGAATCTCATTTTGTGTTGTTATTGGTGGAGAATTTGTATTCTCCTAGGTGATCAAATCTTTCTGAGTGGCGTTAGCTCTTTGAAGCACAATATCTTAGTGAGAAAAATCACAACTTTTGATTTTGAATTTCATTCCAAGTCTTAAGATGTAGAGTAATTGGTGGAATCCAATAGGGGTGATTGAATCAATGTGAAAATTACAGATCCTAAGTGGATCTAAACTCCAAGATCATTGGCTTGAATGCTTGCACTCCAAACTACATAAGCTAGGAATTGGCAACACATTCTATGCTACCTAGAATGCAAAGAACTTGATCAAAAAGCATTTATCACAAATGGAAACTTCCATAAACATCAACTGCGGCCCAAAATAGCATTATACAGTCCATAATACATCAGCCTATCACTTTTGGAAAGCACCTAAGATCATACACAATAGCTTGAAGACAATACACACAACAATGCTCTCAATGGAGGAAGAAACAATGACAATGATCTATTGATCTCAATGAAGCATACAAAAGGTTTCTCCAACCTGTTCTCCACGACTTCCCTACTATTTATGGATGAGGAAGATGACTCTCTCTCCTCTCTCTAGAAGGTACTTGACCCTAGATATTCCCTATATAGGAAAAATAGCTAAAAATGGCTTATATGACCAAAATACATCAAAATGGTCTCATTTTGAAGGGTATGAAGTTTGACACTTCATCATACTGAAAAAATACAGTAAATAAAAACATTGTGGCCTGGTTCACACGTGTGAAACTCCAGAACCAAAACTATTTACAATTTTAGCCAATTTAGGCCTCAAACTAGCTAGGAAATGTTGACAATTTTCACACTCCCTCTTCAACATTGGATGCTAGTTTCAACATAGTCTTTGAGCACATTCCAAGATTAGATCTATGCATTAAATATAGGTCCTTTCCCAATGGTTTGGTGAAGATATCAGCCACACACTCCTTTGAAGAGACATGTTGAAGCTCCACCTCTTTGGCAATGACTTGATCTCTCACAAAATGGTGAGCAATCTCAATGTGCTTGCTCCTTGCATGAAAAACAGGATTGCTTGCCAAGCTTTGGGCTGAAAGGTTATCACAAAGTATGATTGGAGTCTTCTCTGGTTCCAGCAAGTGAAGATCCAATAACATCCTCTTGATCCAAAGAATCTCCTTGGTGCATGTTGTTAATGCCTTGTACTCGGCTTCGGTGGAAGATAGAGAGATAGTTGGTTGCTTCTTTGATAGCCATGAGACCACTCCATCTCCAAGATAGATTTCAAAGGCACTTGTTGACTTCCTATCCATTTGATCACCTGCAAAATCTGAATCTGAAAATCCACAAAGGTTAGGTGTAGTACCTCCATACAAGATGCCAAAATCTCTAGATCCCGAGATGTATCTAAGTACTCTCTTTCCTAGCTTCCAATGAGCCTCACTAGGATCTTGCATAAATTGACTTAGTTTACCAACCACAAAGCTTAGATCAGGTCTTGTGATGGTTAACCATATAAGAGATCCTATTAGCTTTCTATAGAGAGTAATGTCCTTGAAGGATCTTTCATTACTTCTTGTAGTTAGCTTTACATTTGATTCCATAGGAGTAGAAACAACTTTACAATCTTCCATATGAAACCTTTTTAGAATAGAGTTAACATACTTTTCTTGACATATGAATGTAGATTTAGAAGTTCTAATAATCTCTATTCCTAAGATATAATGAAGTTTACCAAGATCTTGAATTTCAAACTCTCTTTTGAGTGCCATCTTGATTTCATCTATATCTAGATTGTTACCACCACTTAAGATAATGTCATCAACATAGATCAAAAGTAAAGTGATATCATTTTCATTCAATCTAAAGTAGAGAGAATGATCATACTCACTCATAACAAAGTTTTGAGAAAGTAAGAAGGAATTGAGCTTAGCATACCAACTCCTTGGTGCTTGCTTTAGCCCATACAAACTCTTTTGGAGATAGCACACATGATTAGGCTCATCATGTGAAACATAGCCCTCGGGTTGCTCCATGTAAATATCTTCTTCAAGATCACCATTCAAGAAGGCATTAGTAACATCCATTTGCCACATATCCCAATCATAAAGAGTTGCAAGAGAGATTAGGATTCGAATAGTTACCATCTTTGCCACGGGTGCAAAGGTCTCATCATAGTCAATACCATATTCTTGAGCATACCCCTTTGCCACCAACCTTGCCTTGTACTTGTTGATTGATCCATCTTGATTTGTCTTGATCTTGAAGATCCACTTACAACCAATTGCCTTCTTGTCCTTTGGAAGCTTTACCAACCTCCATGTGTTGCTTTTGATGAGTGCTTGATGCTCATGATCCATGGCTTGGATCCATTCCTTCTTTTGAATTGCTTCACCTACACAAGTTGGTTCATCAAAAGAGGTAAGAAAAGCAAAGTTAGAGTTGTCCACCACTTGCTTTCCTTTTTCATCATAGGTTAGCCTTGATGGCTTAGCCCTTTGCCTTTGAGTCTTCCTTGAAGTTTGCTTTGGAGTGGCATCTCCATCTTCATCCAAGACATCTTGCACATCATGATGATTAGTAGGCACATCAACATCAACATCAACAACATTGGAAACATTCTCTTCATGAAAGATGACATCCCTACTTATGACAACTTTCTTTGTAGAAGGAATGTACACTTTGTAAGCCTTGCTTACTTCACTATAGCCAACAAACACACCCTTCTTTGATGAAGGATCTTCTTTAGTTCTATCATCAAGTGTGATATTGACAAAACATGTACATCCAAAGATCCTACAATGCTTGACACTCGGCCTTCTACCATAAAGAACCTCATGAGGAGTTTTACCATCCAAGGAAGCACTTGTCCATCTATTACATAGATAGTTAGCACATGCTAAAGCTTCCCCCCAAAAAGACTTAGCAAGATTAGCATGTAGTCTCATTGCCTTGGCACATTCACAAAGGGTTCTATTCTTCCTCTCGGCCACTCCATTCTGTTGTGGAGTCCTAGGACTAGACATCTCCCTCTTAATCCCATGTGCTATACAAAAGTCTTTGAACCTATTTGAGGTGTATTCCCCTCCATTATCAGATCTTAAGCATTTGATCTTTGTATTGAATTGGTTTTCCATTTCATTCTTGAACTTGACAAATGCAGCAAACACTTCATCCTTACTTTTAAGAAGATAGATCCAAGTATACCTACTAAAGTGATCAATGAAAGTTGCATACATCTTTGCCCCACCATTGCTAGTTGTACTAGAAGAATGAATATCAGAATGCACAAGTTGAAAAGCTTCTTTAGATCTAGAAGTAGATCTAGAATAAGCAAGTCTATGAGATTTGGACAAGGCACAATGTTCACAAACACTATTGTTTGCAACAAGACTTTTAGGGAGACCAAGAACAAGCTCTTTCTTTGCCATTACCTCCAAAGATTTGAAGTTGGGATGGCCCAACCTCTTGTGCCAAACTTCTTGGTTTGTCAATTGCTCCCTAGCCATACATCCTTCATGATTAGAGATCACACATGCATCAAGCTTGAAAAGTTTACCATGCCTCCTACCTTGAGCAATCAAGGATCCACATTTACTTATCAAACATGCATCTCCAATGAACTCCACATCAAGTCCTTTGTCAATCATTTGACTTACACTAAGCAAATTCTTAGTGATTGAAGGAATGTACAAAACATTTTCAAGATTTGCTTTCCTATTTGTTGAAAGGGAAATAGGAATAGTGCCTATGCCTTTGATGTCACATTGACCATCATTTGCAGTGTAGATGATGTTACCTTCTCCCTCATAAGACAATAAGGATGTAAAGTATTCCTTATGTCTTGTCATGTGAGATGAGGCTCCACTATCAATCCACCAAGGATCATTATCATCTATGTTGGCTAACAAACTTGAAGTCATAACAAGTGATTCACATGTGTTATGTTCTTCCTCATCTATTGTAAGATTTCCTTGTCTCTCTCCTTGCTCTCTTTTCTTCTTATAACATTCATTTGCAAAATGACCTTTTATCCCACAATAAAAGCACTTGAACTTTGACTTATTGTTCTTAGTAGAAGAGGAAGAGGAAGAGTGATCATCATGATCAAAGTTACCACCTTTGGACCATTTCCCTTTGCCTTTACCTTTGCCCTTGAATTTGCCTTTTGTGAAGAAAGCCTCTTCACCTCCACCTTGCAAGGATGCACCATCAAGCTTTGATTGCAACCTATGTTCTTCAGCCAATAAGATTTCTTGCAAGTCAACCACACTTGGCAAGACTCTTTGAATGGCAAAACTTTGCACAAGGTTAGCATGTTCATTTAGCAAACCATTCAACATAACTTGGACTATTTCACCATCTTTTATGTTCTCATCAATGCATGTTAAATCATCACTTAGGGACTTAACTCTCAAGATAAATGCATGAGCACTTTCACCCTCTCTTTGCCTACTAGAAAATATTTGTCTCCTTAGGGTCAATACCCTAGATGTGGACTTTGATTCAAAGAGCTTCTTTAAGGCATTCCATGCCTCACTTGCACTTTGACACTTTCCAACTTCCTTGAGAAGTTCATTTGTAACATTCATTTTAATGATATGAAGAGCCCTTTTGGCCTTCTTATCAAACCTTTGTTGCTCTTGAAGTGTGAGAGGTCTCTCTTCAATTTCTGCAACTATGTCCATGAGTTCATTCAACTCAAGTAAGGACTCCATCCTCACTTTCCAAGTAGAGTAGTTTGATGAACTCAACCTTTCACTAGACTCTAGCATGATCCCACCATTGGAAGCCATGATTCTAATGTTTCTTCAACTTTTAGGTTCTGTCCTAAAGCACTTAGCACTCACTTTTCTCTCAACAAATGATAGATAAAGAGATCTATGAAGATTTAGGACCCTAAAACACTTCTATCTTGAACCTAGATGGTTTCCAAGCATAGAAAGGAAGATTGAAACACATGCAACACTTTGCACACACTAAGAATGGATTACAAAATCAAACCAACCTGAACACACTCTTGCTTAAGCTCTCAAACTTTCCAGCAAGTGACCAAATCAAGTTATGGTGTGAAGAGTTACTTGCATTCTTAGAAAATACCCAAAACTAGGATGCCAAGAATACCTAGTAATGAACAAACTTGATCAACATATGATCAACACACTAAGATATTGATTCAACCTGTAAAACCACATGTAAACCACACTTCTAAAAGTTTATAAACTCCAGCAAGTGATAAATACAAGATTTAGAGGTGAATGGATGAGCACACTTAGTGAATCACAAGACTAGCTTCACTATCTTGTCAAATCTTGGTGTTTAGATGTAGATCTAAGATCACTTCACATGAGAATGTTCCTCAACCTGTTAAGAACCTGAAAACACACTTGCATAATGGTTAACACCTTCCAGCAAATGCTCCAATCAAATTACATAAGGAGAGTTACTTACATGCTCAACAAAGTACACCAAAATTTATGCCAAAATTGATGACAATCTTTACAATATGCTCTTCACAATGGAGCTTACAATATGTTCACCCAAAAAAGGGGATCTTTCATCCAAATGGGAGCTTTGCTCAGCCTTTAGGAGAATTACAACTCACTCAAAAGAGCATTTGTCATCCACTTAAGGAGAAGTTTCATCCACTTAAGGAGAGTGTTCATCCAAGAATGGAGATTGTCAACAATAGGATTGAAAAGAACATTGTTAGTATTGAATATGCACAAGCCTCACAATCACAAATGATTAGGTGTTATGATCTGATCCAAAATAGTTTCTTTTCAGCCTCTGATCTTCAATAGACCTGAAATATGCTTTTGATCCACAAGTTCAACTCACAAAACAAAGGTTAGTAAGATTTGATCAACAAAGCAATGCAAAATCATGCTAGAACTTGATCAAACATCCAAATATCACCAAAAATGGAATACTTACTGTAAATAGAAGCCAACCAGCTCTGATACCATGTGAAAATTACAGATCCTAAGTGGATCTAAACTCCAAGATCATTGGCTTGAATGCTTGCACTCCAAACTACATAAGCTAGGAATTGGCAACACATTCTATGCTACCTAGAATGCAAAGAACTTGATCAAAAAGCATTTATCACAAATGGAAACCTCCATAAACATCAAGTGCGGCCCAAAATAGCATTATACAGTCCATAATACATCAGCCTATCACTTTTGGAAAGCACCTAAGATCATACACAATAGCTTGAAGACAATACACACAACAATGCTCTCAATGGAGGAAGAAACAATGACAATGATCTATTGATCTCAATGAAGCATACAAAAGGTTTCTCCAACCTGTTCTCCACGACTTCCCTACTATTTATGGATGAGGAAGATGACTCTCTCTCCTCTCTCTAGAAGGTACTTGACCCTAGATATTCCCTATATAGGAAAAATAGCTAAAAATGGCTTATATGACCAAAATACATCAAAATGGTCTCATTTTGAAGGGTATGAAGTTTGACACTTCATCATACTGAAAAAATACAGTAAATAAAAACATTGTGGCCTGGTTCACACGTGTGAAACTCCAGAACCAAAACTATTTACAATTTTAGCCAATTTAGGCCTCAAACTAGCTAGGAAATGTTGACAATTTTCACAATCAATTTATTGAGCAAAAATTGACATAGTATGTATGAAACTCAAATTAGTTCTATTAAACTTTCTTTGTGAGAGTGTGAGGGTCAATTTGAGATCCCATTGGATGTATAGAATGAGGAGGAGTCCATATTTGAGTATTCATGCATGGTTGAGATCTTTGTGAATCTCTAGTTGTCTAATTTTTTAAGCTTTGTGAAAAATTGGTGGTATAGTTTGTTGTCAAATCAAATCGAATTCATTCTAAATCTCAAGTGTGAGATAATTTGGGCCAAGAGTGAGTCCAAAAGAAGTGATTAAGTTTAATTTTCATGTGTTTGAAACAAAACTCATCTTTTGCTCAAGAATCTCAAGTGTTGAGAGAACTAGTCGAGTGAAAAGGAAAATCTAGGTGTCAAATCTTTTCGTATCCATTTCAATTTTCAAAAGGAAGAGTCATTGGTATTTGATGAGTCCAATAGGAGATTGGATCTGATTTATTTTGTAATTTGATTCAAAGATTGTGTGCTTTTGTCTTAGTGATCAAAGCAAAGTTTCCAAGTGACTAGTCATTAGTGTGAAAATTGATTCTTAGGTTTGTGAGTTAGATCTTTTGTAGATCGTACTAGATTGTTGAAGATGTTCAAATCTAGTCTCTTGAGAGTCACAAATTACATTTGTAGAATCATATCACAGGTTTTTATTCACATAGCATCAATAGGTGGCATCCTATTGAAGGAAAGAAAGGATCCTAAGTGCAACCTTTGTGGCAAGGAAGGATATTTTTCCTCAAGATGCTACAAAAAGAAGACCAATCCATCCAAGAATAACCAAAGCAAGGGGGCCGAGGACAAGGATGGAGCTTCAAGTTCGAAATGCAAATACAAGAAGGACAAGACCAAGGAAAGGTGTTTCCTTTGTGGAAAGGTGAATGAGGCTTGGAGTCTCACAAGGACTTGCAAGATTTGTCTTCAAGAGTCCATCACAACACATGCCAAATCTTTTAAAATTTTTCATTTGAAAGTGCATTGTTTGGTTCAAGATGCAAAGATAGATGTCACTTTCATGAAAGTAACTTGGATTTATTTTATGTCCTTGGAAAGTATTTTGCTTGGAACTTTAGATAAGTTCAAACTTATTATTATGATCCAAGAAAATCAATCAAGAATAAGGAGCAGCAATCACAAAATGAAAATAGTTTCATTTATGCTATCATGTCAACTTATGAAGAACCATTTTGCTTTGAAGAGATTTTTGTATCTCAAAGGTGGATTAAGGCAATACTAGTTGAGTGTGATGCCTTAAAAGATAGCAAAATATGTTCTCCTTGTAAGCTTACATTAGTTATGAAGTCAAGGACATGGAAATATCTTCATAATGTAGGATTTTTTGGTTTCAATTAGATCATGAATGATGTGTTCATTCATAAAGATGAAAATTGTAAGTCTTCAATCTTAAAGGGAAGTTGTAAACTTCTTATGAGAATAAGTGAAGCATCCAAAGTGGACACTTATATCCATAAGCAAGTAGTTAGCCTTATTAAGATGGAAATACCTTGTGATTTCAATATTGGAAAAATCATGCCAAGTTGTGGTGATTTTTGGACTTATGTTTCTAGCATAAGTAATCTTGATAATCATAGGAAGTGCATATTGAATGGTCATACTTTTTGTGATCATTATGAGACATGGAGGTCTCGGATTTCCATCAAGAAGGAGCATCATGAAGAAGATCTTAAGGAGTCATCTCAAGGTTCAAGTATGCCAAGGATTGAGGAGGAGAGTCCTTCTCAAGGTTCAAGTGTGCCAAGGATTGAGGAGGAGAGACCTTCTCAAATTGTGATTCCAAAAAGAAACTCAAGAAATTTTGGTGAGTCCATGTGGCTCACATTTCAAGGGAAAGAGGAGCATATCTCATGTGGTATACATCTCATACTTACTTCTCTTATGTCATTTGATAAATCAATTTGCTTTAGTGAGATCATTGCATCTCAAAATTGGAGTAAAGCCATACTAGTTGAGTATGAAGTCTCTCTTGAGAACATAGATGATGTTCTTAAAAGATTGAAATTGATGTTAAATCAATTAGAAAGCAAATGGTTATTTTAACAAATGTATGCTCTTGAGTCATGCAAGAGCAAAAGTGATTTGTTCACTCATAGTTTGAAAATTTGTATTGAGACAAATTGTAAACTCTTTATGAGAGTAAGTGAAGGCAAAACAATTATCATAAAGTAATTGTCTCATTACTTAGGTGGTCATAAGTTCATTAAACCACATAAAATAATTTTTGTTAAATGCTCAATTGTACCCAAGATTTTGTGAAAAATGCAAAAATAAGCTTGGTAGAGGCCAAAACTCTTGTATATAGATAAACACACATGTGTGGAGCCTATTCCCACGTGTGAAACTAGTGTACTTGTCATGTACCATAATCATATATGTTGTACATATGATTTAATTCAAGTTCTAGTGGCTAAAAAGGCCAAAAACTAGTTTTCTAGACATATGACACATGGCATCAATCTATTGATTGCATGAGCTACATCCTTTGGTTAGGTGTCATATCACATGTGTAGAGGACAGCTCACATGTGTGGAATAAGCTGAAGTAGGCAAATTTTGACTTCTAGAAGATTTCCAAGTAGATCTCCATATACAAGGAAAATGGACCAAAAGTGCCCAAAATAGAAGGTTTTGTCCAAGTGTTAGTTTTGCATGATGAATCATCATATGACAAAGCACCTTCACACATGTGGGATCAGAGGGATGATCAATACCACGAGCTCCCACTTATTGTATATATAGAGCCACATTTGGCCATAATCATTGTGAGACACCAATCTTGGTTTTGGAAGCAATTTTGAGTGATTCTCTCCATTTGTCTACATTTGTTTTGATTGTTTTGAGGTTCTATCAATGTGTACTTGATTTTCAGGTTGGAGTCCGTACTCAGACAGGGTTTCACAAGTGGGAAACCAGAAAGTACACCTACCTTCAATTAATGATTGTTCTTGTTAGGATTTTGTGTCTAGAATTGATCTAGATTGATCTTAATCTCAAGTAGATTGATAGATCAAGTAATCTGACAACCAATCCCTCTTGAGGATCAGATTAGGATCCACTCTTGGTCCTTTTTGTACTTTTTGCACAGATTTTAGGTTATGGCCGAGAATACTATTCTCCGATCTGCTCATTTTGCTTTGTATGCAACTTACATAGAATTATGTCAAGAAAAGGAAAGTGCATATCTTTTGGATCCATTTGCAAGAAGAGAATTTCTCCATGACAACAAAATGTAATTGGTATTAGAAAAAGAAAATGAAGATGGCAAGGAGATATAGATATATTCAATTAGTTGGAAATGTATTTTTTTCCAAAACAAATTACAAATATATAGTACAATGTTGTGTCTGTCAATCTACCTCCCTTGATGTATAAATTTACATGTCTTTCTGAACTTGATGTAATTTGTAGATTTTGTTTGATGTCATATTTGTGTTCGTCGATAGAACCATTTAAATAGCTGAAGAATATATCTGTGTATACCATTGAGGCCACCATGTTGTGTGTTATTATGAAATGCTGCTCTTGCTTGCCAATGAGATTTTTCCATCCCTTGTGAAGACCATATACTCAAACTTCCATGATTTTCTACTAAGGATATGGAATGGTGTTGTAATATGTGCTGCAAAATATCAAAAATTTCTATCAATAGGTAAACTTCAAAAAAACAAAATAAAATGATAACTTGATATCTGTTTTCAAATGCTTACCATGTATTGTGTGTTATGATCCTCTCCCCAAGCCACTTCAACTACATCTACAAACTCAACACAACATTTGTGGAGCAGTAGCAAGTCATTTTTTGAAAATATTTTCTTTTGTAATATTTTAACCATATCATCTAATCACAAATGTGGGTAATGATGTGATCCTTCACTGACAGGTTAATGAAGGTCAAAGCTTTCCTCAACTTCTTATCGAATACTTTGATGTTCGCTTCATTTGGCGGTCTTCTCTCATCACCTGTGATGACATCCCACACATCCTTCTCCATCAGTATGTTTTTCATTTTGAATTTCCACACCTCATAGTTGGAAATCCCGTCCAATTTGTTACTTTCACTCAAAATGGACTCTCCCATGTTCGTCATTGCAAAACTGCTTGAAACTTCTACCGTAGGCTAAAAGTAGTATGCCGAGGCCAACTATGATGTCAGAAGTAAAAAATGATGACCTGTACTTTTTCCCTTACTAGGCCACCCGCCGCTTTTCCGCCAAATTGAAAGCCAAATCGGCGTCGCCTTTCGAAATGCACTCTGTTGCCAACTCCCAACTACATGCCCAATGGAATGGTGAAATCACCTTTGGTGGACTCCGAACACTTTTTCCACTACAATCACTCTATTTTGTTGTACTATACTTGCAGGTACAGTCTGGGTGCCCTTCGTTTGGAGTCCGTAGCCCTTCGTTTGGGTCAAAACGAATAAAGGAGGTAAAAATAAGGGCTTTTTAAGTTTTTGAACTATTTCCTCAGAGTGAAGAAACTTCAAACTTCACTAGTGAAGGGACCCAACTCCCACTTCAGAGTGAAATTCCTTAATAAAGTTGAAGGCTATTTACCCTTCAACTCCCTTTAGCTCACTTCAAGGCCCTTTTCACTATGCATTTAATGGTAGCCCATCATCCTACGACCCACATTACTCCTAGAGTAATCCATTCCGGCCGTTGATCCATGTATGGCCCAATCCTGCGGCCAGTCTTGATTTGACGCGTTAATCCAACTCCCTCAGGCTGTTGGCTCCTTCCAGGCACTAAGGCCTCACCTTCTCTAGGCGCGCACGAGCCTCCTCCTCATCTTCTCTTCCTCTTTCTTCATAGCTTATTAGCTATGGCTGATCTGGATATTTGGAAATCAGTCCTTCTCGGGTTCGCGACCATCCATGGCCCTTTGCCAGATCCATTGTTGTCCTAGAGCACCCACAACTGTCGATTTACAACATTGAAGTCTGTCCAGAATGAAGAGAAATCAAACAGTTTTGAGCTTCCAAACCCTAGCTGTGTAAAGAAGGGAGATTTCTAGTGCTCTGCATAGTCTTTCTATGAGCTTCAACTTGCAAATTTTTACTCCACAGAGGTCACCCAACTGTTGGAAATCCACTGCTTCAAACCGTTTGTCAATCGATATCCGATTGAATGCACACCGATCACAAACACCAAGCAGCCTCTCTACGGAAATTTCAGAATTCCGTCTTTTTTTAATTCTGATTCAACCGATAACTCCTGTCTCCGAATCCTCTTACAGTCTCAAGCCTAGCAGACTTCTTTATACTAGAAGCTATGCACCAGTGCTTCACTTTCTGTCTTCAACCTGCCGTAAACCCCGAACTCTCAGAAGACTAACGACGACACTGTATTGTGTACACTCCCTGTACGGCTCTGATATCAACTTAGAATTTGCTTCGAACAGGAACACAGATCATGCTACATAGTAACATAGACAAAAAAACACTCTCCACACCAAGCTCACGTAGCAACTGTATTTCTCAATATGAAATTACACTATACATATAGTTCTTCACTCATGCAACCCATGCATGACCCATGTTGTCGTTGACGGGATGCGTGTCCCGTCGACTCACCTCGTGGCGAGGCCAACTGATCCTTATCTACTGATAGGACCCACAGTACAGTACCACAATGATTCTACTTTAATTCTAACTCATACAATATCAGATCAGGGTATTGAGATCAATTTTGATAGGGTACGAAAGGCACGTGAATTGTCGTGACCTCAAACAATTCATGATGTGAAATATTTTTTGGGCTTCACAGATTTCTTTCACGAGTTCATTATGGACTATGTTTTAATAGCATTTCCCCTAGTGGACGTTCGTAAGGGGGTGAAGAAAAAAATGTAGTTTTAGAGAAAGTCCATTGATAACATAGATTGATGAAGTTAAATAGATAAATCTTGAAAAACAAAATGCTAACAGATATAGTGAATATGTATTGAAACGGAACTTTTGAAAACGTGAGATCATGTGTGCTCGAAAAGCAAATGCGTCAAACAACCTAATCTAAAATTTCAGGTTGAAGATCCTTCATTTCATCAATTAAATCAAATTTCAAAGCACACAAAAAACCATGATTCTTGCAAATCTAGATATAAAAAATGGAATTTCCAATGAAGGGATTGGAAGAATCCACGATTTCATGTATTCAAAACATACAAAAGAAATAGATTCTTTTGAAATTAACAATCAATGCATCTAAAAAAAAAACAATTCTCCATTGATTTTACAAAAAGTAAGGCTATGTATTTGTGCTTTTTCTGCATAATAATTGACAAATTTTCCAATCTAACCTAATGTGTAATGTTATATCAAGTCACAAAATGGAAAAACATATCCATTACATGTAAATCAACACTTGAAGAGTTTGATCCAATTCCAACTACTACAACTCAACCAAAAATCTAACCTGCACAATTTTGATCTAATCAACAGGAGCTTGGTACGGTTTCATGTCAAATGGAAAAGGTGTGTAATTATTTGGTTTTGGTTTTCATATTCGTACTTTGACATGACATGACATATCTAAACCATGAATATTGTTGTTTATACTCTTTGTTTTGAAATAGATAGTTCACATGGCACAACAAGAGCTTTTATAGGCTGAAAGGGTCACGACTTCCGTCTTGTTGTATCAGATTCCTATTGTGAAATGAAAATTATGGCAGTGTATCTCTACAAATAGCAAGAGACCCAATTGGTTTTTCCTATTATTTGGGCAAAGGATATCATGTTTCAAGGAGCTACGATGATGATGGGGGCGGGCTACAACTCCTCTTAATTAGCATGTGAATGCTTTTTCTCTTGTATGCCCATTTTTGTAGCGAATAGGAATCAAACTCTTAACCGCAGTAAGCTAACAAGGAGCCTAATCAGCTCACCACGTATTGGAGGCATGTGGATGATGTAAAACACCTTTTTCCATAGGCCTGAATAACACAGACATTCCTTCGTTAATATACTTGCTCTTGACAAATCAGCACCATTTGTCCAGCTAATTAAGGCAATGCAATGTCTAACTCTTTCAATTAGGCCTCTTTACCTTTGGCTAGAGAATGCACATTTGTCAACTTCATGTTTATGGGTGGATTGTTCACTATAACAACTTTTTTTGGTGTACCATACATTGTTCGGACCATGGAGTATAGATTGCTTTTGCTTCACAAAGGGCCTTGCAAAAAATTCTCTAGGGAACCTGAACTACAATCAACTCTTATTAGAACTATAAGAAAATAAAGCCAATTACCTAGAACAGAGGTGCATATGAGAAACCGTGTAGCTGAAATAACTAGGTCGCATTTGTGTGACAAGCTAGCACCACAATACAAGATAGCCCAGAATATGAATGATGTTATTGTAGAATCAGAATACTTGAAGGATTACAAATAGAAAAGGAGAGCAAAAGTCATCAGCTAGGTTTTGGACTGGTCCAACAAAGGCTCCAGCTCAAAGAAAGAATTTACACACTATCTCAATAGTATTTCAGTAACAACATTAAGGGAAGGCCACAAAATTTTGGAATATAGTAACTTCCAACTCAAGAGGTGGTGTCCTCGTAAGATAGAAAATATGAAAGTAATCGACTGTCACAGAATATTATCATAGACTGTGACATGAACTTGGAATAAAACCTCACAACTTATTCTAAAAAGTTGTAGTCTTCATATGGACTATCTACTAGAAACTACTGCTGCTAAAAATACAAAAGCTCCTAATAGCACCAGTGTAAGGCCCAAAGAATTTGCAATCAAAGCTTCCAAGCTATACCTTCCTATCACACTATTAATTTGAAGGAAAGTCAACTTCTCTTGTATTCCTAACTTTGCCGTCGCAATTGTCAAGCCATAAGTGAGCAGGCCAAAGAAAATGTGCCATGGTTTTAGAGCAGACCTTGTGTTCTCTACAGCACCAGGGTACCAAAATGCCACAAATCCTATTAACCACTATAAACACAAAACATAAGATATTAGCACACAAAGGTGAGTAGTTTTCGAGAGATAGTAAACAATATTCTAGCCAGATTGGCCTTGCATAAATTCCTAAAAACTGAGCACTCCAAAAACCTAAAATTTGTACAAAGAGACCATGACTATGAGTTAAGCAAAAAGCATCAAACTATACTAGAGGTAGAATATAAGCTGAAAAGCTGAAGAGGAGGTAAAAAACCTTTTAAAGAAATAATACTGGCATTCAATGTTTGAACTAATATGTAGCATGCGAAAAGAGATTTTTTTTTAGGTATAACAAATGGCCCACACCTGGAGTGCAAATAGGATAACAGTTGTAAGGCCCAACCATGAGTGGAGACTGTAAAGATTGTCAATCCCATTTTCATTATGGAATTTAAATGCAGCCAAGATGGCCACAATTGCCACCACCAGAGCTACTCCTTGCAAACTAAGATGCACCAACTTCTTGTACTCCTTCGATCTAGGGATGCTCTTGTAGACCAAAATAGCTGTTGCAAAATGATGATACTCATAGTAAGCTCTACTCCATACAACATGGGTCATCTTTTTAGTAACATCCTAGAAGAGCAAAAAATCAAGTAGCACTCAAAATTTATAACAGTCAATATTTAGTACATTATGAACATGCTTTTATGAAACAAAATAACATCGGAAAGAGAACAATCCCTCCTAGTCACATCTGCACATAACCACAGAAGTGAAATTGAAGCCCAAAGAAACAAAACAGGCTCACTCTAATCCTCAGTATTTACTCAAAATAGACTGACTCTAGTCCTCTTACCTTCGCTGGAAACTAAGATGAAGCCAACCACAATCAAAACTGGATGAACCTGCATCAAAACTCTGCATCTTAGCACTTCTAGGCTTCTGATTTAAAAAGATGAGGAGCAAATGTTAAAAAAGGATACTGGTTGACCTTACTACATTCCACACTATGACAAACATATGAGCCATTCATCTTCTCAAATCAAGAGAGCATACATAATATGCACCTACAGCCTGTAATAACATACAAAAAAGAAGAAGCTATGTGCTGTAATTTCAACTCAATTTTCATCATAATAAGATGCCAAAAGATTTCTTGATATGGAATATCAACCAATAATGCACATGACTTTCCAGTTTGAGAGCATATAGTTAGGGAACCTTATCCTTACTTTAGTACCTGCAAATTCACAAATCTGGAAAAAGAATGCTAGTTTTGAAATATATGTAAGATGAATGACTAAACTACTTGTACTCATAAAGGCACATAACAACTTACCTCATGTTATATGAGTTAGTGCAGTGGTCTACAGCTCTAGTTCATCTAGGTGCCACATGTCAATGTTCTATGGGCGCAAAGCAACTCATAATTATTAACCTGTCGTAGCGCTCGCAATTGAGACGTGTCGATGGTTCAAATGTGACCGTGTTGGCATAGGTGAACCCACCTATACTATGTATATAGAGGTTAGGCCAAGATGATATCTTTCCTTGAGATGTAGGTCTGTGAGGGTTGAAGGTAGAATGTAGTGGTATGGGGGATGTTATAGCCTAGTGGAGTCCCAAGGGTGCTTGATGGTGGTCTATAGCTCCTACTCACAAAAGTGAGATGACAATATCTCTATGGTGGGTGGTAATAGAGCATTCGTCACCTAATTGTGTCTTTACTTGGCCGGTTTCAACGATGAATTTTTTTACCTTTTTCACAGGGTTAGTAGATTATCCCTTCTCACGTGTTCATCATATTAGGATATATGTATTGTGTACTCCTGAGAATGGATGTTTCTATTTGGGCATCTCATATAGGCCACGAGATAAGCAATATCAACTAGACCAAAGAACCCTCCTCAAGTAGAGTTCTAAGGTACGAAAGCCTATAAATAAGCTAGCGCAACTTAAAGGAACAAACTGCCACAACATGAGTGTTTGGCACTTAGTTCTATACATATGACCTAGATGTTGGAAATCCCATCATTGAAAAAATTGAAGGTAAGGACACAATCAAGTGACAAACGCTTTGTTACCACCCTCACCCCGTGCATTCAAGCTATAGACCACCATCAAGCACGCTTAGGTCTCCACTATGCTATGGCATTCCATACCACCGAATCCTACCTTCAACTCTTGCATAACTACATCTTGACACAAGATATCATCCTAGCCTAACCATATGGGAAGAGCTCTTCATTTTATAATTGGAGAACGAATACCAAGCCCACAAAGAATCCACCTCTATATACATAGTACAAGTGGGGTCACCTCCACCAAAAGAGTCATGTCTTAACCATTGACACACATTAGTTATGCACACATCGTGGGTCAATAAGTATGGGTTACCTTACACAAATGGAACATTGACATGTGGCACACAAACAATGTACAGCTCTAGACCAACACTCAAAACATCAACTATGGATTTAATGCCATAAATTGATATGAACCAAATGCTATGACATCCCCTACTCACTTTGTCCATAGTCAAGAGTAAGTGTAAGGTGCATTAGCTTTGATACATTCATACAGAGTCCAACATTCTAAATTTCCATCACTTTGCGAGAGCTGAAGAGAGACTATGTCATGATCAAGGCCAAGATTAAAGAGATCAAACAAAATACTTGCTTTCTCATAGAAAAATAAGTAAAATTCATATGCCATCAGTTCAACTTGCTCAAAACCTAACTAAATAGCATTGCTAGGGGTGTAAAATGACCACTCCATAATTGTAATTAGGTTGAGAAATATTTCTAGCTTGAAATGCACTATAAGGACTAACTAACACCATCTTACAACTCTCGAGTTTTCTTCACATCGTAAACCAAAAATCGAACTCATTAAGGGCTACACTTAATGGGATCATACTTAATGCAGCCTACTCACCAGTCACAATCAATGTGGCAACTTTGAACCTTCAACAATAAACTGGCTTCCAAGTGTTTAGAAGGTTGTTTAGTCTTGACTCTTAAGTATCTCCCAGCTGAACAAGAAATCTCATACATCAAGAGCACCTATTTGCAGCTTTGCCAAATCTCATGAAGTTGATGATATATGTGTAGAAGCATAGTATGGAAATTGTCAGTTTGACAAGAGGACCAACTAACATGCCAAGAAATGCACATTGTCAACGTCATTATGTGTCACAAAAATCTTGCCCAAAAGTTACACCCCCGGAGAGGTTGGAAAGTTCATTCCAAGAGATTTTAAATATGGCTCCACATTTTCAAATTAAGGTGAGGAACCGCCCCTGTAGAGAATTTTCTTGCGAAGTAATTATCAGTTGAAGTGACTACGATTCATTGTTGTGATATCAGGGTGCTAACATTTTAGTGGACAATCAACGTTGTATAAAGCTTGCAGATTTCGGTGATCAGCACTCTAAATGCACACGATAGATCAGCGATGGAGAAGCCAGGATTACTGATGGTCGATTGCGCTGGAGGCATTAATCCGTGATACTACTGATTGATCTTCATTAGTGACTGTCCAGAGCAATCGTTCTTCACAGCTGGTAACCCCTCCTATGTATAAAAGTGCGTACACACATTAGTATACAACTTTTCCGTGAAAAAAAGGCACCTAAAAAGTCCGTGTTGAGCTCGTTATCAGCAGGGCCTGCTAATAACGAACTAAATAAAAATTTTCACTTGCACTTGATCAACGCACTGGACAACTGAAGTTGCGCTGGACAACTGAAGGCACGCAACTGAATGGCGCTGAAAGGTCACCTGCTAATAACGAAAGGCAACGGGCCTGGGAAGGCCCGTTACGGCATTTTATTGAGCCAATAAAATGCCCGAACGGGGAAGGCCCGTTATCTATTACTTTTTCATTAATTCATATGCAATAACTTAACAGCCAAATGAGGCGACAATCCGAGTGATCACAAAGAAAAAATAGAGAGAGCAGGTAAAGTAGAAGTGGAACATAGATACTGACATTGAATATCAGATCCTTGTTGGGGGAAGTCCACGCAAGTCCGCCCCGGAAGTGGATGTTCCACACCAGCACCAACACAGCAGCAACGACGCCTAAGATATGCACGCAGATTGTGAAGGGGAAGGATTTGACACCCCAGGAAATCGCCATCGCCCAGCAGCAGTAGCAGTAAAGCCAGCAGAAGAGAGTAAAACAAAGTTAAAGAGCTCAGCAGCAGTAGCCGGCAGAAGAGAGTAAAATAATGAAGAAGAGCTCTCCCATTATCATTATTCTTCCCTCACACCTAAGAAATATTTCGCCCAGGTGCTTCAAAATGCCACGTGATAAATGTTTTTCACCCTGGCCAATTAACCTCTGCCATGTGGCTAATCATGCAAATGCCATTTGGCATATGCCAGGTTCACCATAAAGTGAAACATAAGGCTACATATTGAACTTTTAAGCACTCAAATAAGCTCTCATTTGAGAAATTTTGATAGGGAAGACTGGAGAGATTCGGCCTATGCTCTGGCGTGGGGTTACCTCATTGGACATTTAGGGTGATTTAAGATTAGAGGCAAGTCATGCGTGTGCATGCTAAAATTATGGCTAATGAATGCACATCATATTGGCAAGCATTTAGAAATCAGATGCCAATGAGCTCATAGAGATGGATTTTTGTGTGTGTGTGTGTGTGTGTGTGTGTGTGTGTGTGAGAGAGAGAGAGAGAGAGAGAGAGAGAGAGAGAGAGAGAGAGAGAATGTGAGCAGTGATGGAGAAACAAGTTTTTTGCCATTTGATTGGGCCACGTTTGTCCTAAAGTTTATTTGAAGGGCATTTGAAGCATTTTGAAGTGCTTGAAAATGACAGGTGACTTTAGAGATTTCTAGAGAGAGAACATGTGACTTTAGAAATTTATAGAGAGAACATGTGACTTTAGAAATTCATAGAAAGAGAAGTTTCTAGAAAGAAGAAAGGTATAAAAGGGCAAGAGAGAGAAGGAGAGGCGTGCATAGGAGAGAGAGAGGCGCTGTTTTTTAATCTTTTAGGGTTCTTTTAGGGTTCTTTTAGGTTTTACAGGAAAAATAGCAATAATGTGAGTTGAGAGAGAGAGAGAGAGAGAGAGAGAGAGAGAGAGAGAGTGTATGTTGTGATAGACAAAATGCGATTCATATGTGAAGGTTCATCCGTTCAAAATTAGGGTTTTGACTTATCTTGACCATAAGTATTGCTAATCATGGTTTTGACTTATATTGACCATTGACTTATCTTGACCTTAAGTGAAGTATTGCTAATTATGGATTTGGCTAGGTGTCAATTGCATGCATGAATTATTGTTAATTATGGTTTTCACTAGGTGTCAATTGCATGCCTTCATGCTCTTGGAAACCTCTATGTCCAATCGTGGGAGATGCTTTGAATGAAAATAGGCTTTTCACAAGAGAGAATTTGTTAATATGAAACATGTTTATGGTGGAAATTTTAGGGCGACGACTCAAAAACTGCAGAGAATGTCAGTTGAGGAGGGCATAATGTCATGGGCTTAGGTGACAAAAATTTTATGGAGTATGATGTCCTAGAAAATATGGAAAAAAAAAAAGGGAAATGCTCTAGGTTTTTACATATTGGGGAACGGTCTTTTTAGTGACCTTTATGCTTGGTTCAACGGTCATTCAATTATAGCTTGACATTATGGCCTAGGCCATAACTTTATGACCACCTTACTAGGTGCAAAAGTCACTTAGAAGGACCCTTTCCAAGTATAAGCGTAAAGGATAGCGAGGGATGGCTGGAGTTATCTTACAAAACCCACTTACTCATCTTTATGGGTCATATTATCCCTTCTCAAATTTCTTTATGACTTTTTTATGTGCATAATGTTCTTGTAAAAAAAAATAGGTGATCATATTCAATTGTTTTCTCTTGCATACATGTTAAGCAACTAGTGGTCATTATATACAAAATATACAACTTGGCAATGCCATTTACAAAGCTAAGCTCCTTAGATGTCGCTACACAGTGGTCAGGATTCGAGCCTACACCTTTTCGATGGCAGTGAACAACTCTACCCATTGTGATGGACGATTCAATGTTTTACAAACAACATTCCCACAATTGATATGCATGAAAGCTCACATGTTTTGATGAACATGCGCATGAAGAATACTGCTTATAATTACAACATTGCACTATTTTATTGCTCTTCAACAATACGAAGCATTTTTTTGAGTAAATCCTTTACAAAATCCAATTTAGTGCCAAACCTATGAAGACCTTCGTACAAATGGACAACGTTATTTTCCATTCAGGTAATGGTAGGGTATAGGGCATTGGTGGGGTTTTTTCTTTTTTAGGGGGGGGGGGGGAGGGGCACGGTACTACTCATATATTGTGCCCTGTATTAGGCAAGGCATACGTGGAGACTCCCCACTTGATGATTATGATGATGTATGTAGATATGATGATATATTAGATATTATGTATGTAGATATGATTATTGCCATTTGGGTGTTTCTTTGAGTTATTGGATGAGAGAGAGAGAGAGAGAGAGAGAGAGAGAGAGAGAGAGAGAGAGAGAGAGAGAGAGAGAGAGAGAGAGAGAGAGAGAGAGAGAGAGAGAGAGAGAGATGGCAACATCTCTTCCTTCCCTTCCCCTATGTGAAGGCAATTGTACATCAATATGTTGATCATATATATAGTTGCACATCATTAGGATACATTGGTGGTCACATCACATCATGGGAGAAGAGGTTGCTTGAAATCGCAACCCCGTGACATTAAAAAGACCACGTTAGTACTTTTTTGTTTAAACATGTAAAATGAGCTAGGTTAGAAGTCTCAAATGACCTCCAAGTTATGCTAACCTCTAGTGTTGGTGCTAACATCAACAAAGAGAAGGTTACACCATAACCTCCCTTGGGTCTATTAAAGCAAAAATAAGATCTAATAATAATATGTTGCGGAGTCACGTTGATTATTTTAGTTTCACATGTAACTTGACTCTCCATATCAGACTCGCCACTTTTGGGAGGAACTGGCTCAACACAACTAATTCTATGTTGCATAAACACCATAGCAATAAAATAACATGTATTTGTGAGAATATTAAACACTATAACATACTAACTATTATCTCTCTTTGTATTTTTGAGAACATTATATGCCATTGAATATTGGTTAACAATACAAGGGCATTAGGCCTAAAAAGCCCAAGCCATGAGCTTTGTAGGTTTAATGCCTTGCTTCAATGGTACCTTATGTTAAGCAGTTTTTTTGGCAATAATATTAGGTTTTTTCTTTTGTTTTACAAACAAATTTTTTGCCAAATTTTACATTGAGTAAAGTCATTGGGAGGAGACACTATTTGGTGCTCATAAGCATCTCACACTACATAGTGACCTTACTACTTGGCTCAACGATTGGATCCTTCATGGCTTGACCTAACAAGCTTGCAATAAGATTACAATGGTTTAAAGTTCATTGTTGAAGAAGTCGAAGACTTCAGAGACTTCAGATGATGGAAGAAGTCGAGTGACTTGATTGTTGAAGAAGTCGAAGACTTCGGAGACTTCCGATGATGGAAGAAGTCGAAGACTTTGGAGACTTCGGATGATGGAAGAAGTTGAGTGACTTGATTGTTGAAGAAGTCGAAGACTTCGGATGATGGAAGAAAGTGACTTGATTGTTGAAGAAGTCAAAGACTTCGGAGACTTCGGATGATGGAAGAAGTCGAGTGACTTGATAGTTGAAGAAGTCGAATACTTCGGAGACTTCGATATCCAAGGAGTCAAGGATGATCAGGCCTTCAATGTTCTTCATGATGCTTTGACATTTGAATGTAGAATTAGACGAGAATGGATACCCTTTGATGTAGATTAGCCGGAAAGTTGATGAAGTCGACCTTCAAATAGTTCGGCTGATTTGGTTCAATAACCTAGGGCCAAGGGTGATAGCTTCAAGACCCAAGTTCTTATAGCAAGGACCGGGCTGGGACTTTTCACGATACCCCACGAGGAGCTCTTTCATTTTTGTTTGACAAGGATATTTAGTTGTTAAATGCTCATTATTAGCCCATGTAACATTTGGCCATTGATTGCATAAAGCCCATGGGTTTTGTGGGGCATAATGTCATGGGCTTAGGTGAGAAGAATTTCATGGAATATGATGTCCTAGAGAATATGAAAAAAAAAGGGAACCACTCTAGGTTTTACATATTGGGGAATGGTTTTTTTAGTGACTTTTATGCCTGGTTCAACGGTCATTCAATTATAGCTTGACATTATGCCTAGGCCATAACTTTATGACCAACTTACTAGGTGCAAAAGTCACTTAGAAGGACCCTTTCCAAGCGTAAGCGTAAGGATAGCGAGGGACGATTGGAGTTTTCTTTACAAAACCCACTTACTCATCTATATGGGTCATATTCTCCTTTCTCAAATTTCTTTATGACTCTTTTATGTGCATAATGTTCTTGTGAATACAATTAGTGATCGTATTCAACGGTTTTTTTTTTGCATACATGTTAAGCAACTAGTGTCATTATGTACAACATATACAACTTGGCAATGCCATTTATGAAGCTAAGCTCCTTAGATGTCGCTACACAGCGGTCAGGATTCAAGCTTGCACCTTTCCGATGACAGTCAACAAATCTACCCATACACCCCACTGTGATGGACGATTCAATGTTTTACAAACAACATTCCCAAAAATGATATGCATGAAAGTTCACATGCTTTGATGAACAGGTGCATGAAGAATAGAGCTCATAATTTCCTCAATCGTCACCACGACATTGCACTATTTAATTGCTCTTCAACAATACAAAGCATTCTTTTGAGTAAATCCTTTACAATACCCAATTTAGTGTCGAGCCTATGAAGTCCTTGGTACAAAAGTTGATGAAGAGCATTATTTACCATTCGGGTAATAGTAGGGGTGTTTTTTTTCTTTTTTTTTAGGGGGGTTACCGGTCCACTCATATATTGTGCCTTGTATCGGGCAAGGCATACGTGGAGACTCCCCCCTTGATGATGATGATGATGTATGTAGATATGATGGGAGATCCATTTAGATGTTTTTTTGAGTTGTTGGATGTGAGAGAGAGAGAGAGAGAGAGAGAGAGAGAGAGAGAGAGAGAGAGAGAGAGAGAGAGAGAGAGAGAGAGAGAGAGAGAGAGAGAGAGAGAGAGAGAGAGAGAGAGAGAGAGAGAGAGAGAGAGAGAGAGAGAGAGAGAGAGAGAGAGAGAGAGAGAGAGAGATGGCAACATCTCTTCCCGCCCTCCCTTGTTTGAAGGCAATTGTACATCAATATGTTGATCATATATATAGTTGCACATCATTAGGATACATTGGTTGTCACATCACATCATGGGAGAGGAGGTTGCTTGAAATCGCAACCTTGTGACATTAAAAAGGCCACATTAGTATTGTTTTGTTTAAGCCTGTAAAATGTGTGTGTGTGTGTGTGTGTGTGTGTGTGTGTGTGTGTGAGAGAGAGAGAGAGAGAGAGAGAGAGAGAGAGAGAGAGAGAGAGAGAGAGAGAGAGAGAGAGAGAGAGAGAGAGAGAGAGAGAGAGAGAGAGAGAGAGAGAGAGAGAGAGAGAGAGAGAGAGATGGCAACATCTCTTCCCGCCCTTCCCTTGTTTGAAGGCAATTGTACATCAATATGTTGATCATATATATAATTGCACATCATTAGGATACATTGGTTGTCACATCACATCATGGGAGGGTTGCTTGAAATGGCAATCTTGTGACATTAAAAAGACCACATTAGTATTGTTTTGTGTAAGCCTATAAAATGAGCTAGGTTAGAAGGCTCAAATGACCTCCAAGTTATGCTAATGTCTAGTGTTGGTGCTAACATCAACAAAGGAAAGGTTACACCATAACCTTCCTTTGCTCTATTAAAGCAAAAATAAGATCTAATAATATGTTGCAGAGTCACGTCAATTATTTTAGTTTCACATGTAACTTGCCTCTCCATATATCAAACTCGCCACTTTTGTGGGAAGAATTGGCTCAACGCAACTAATTCTACGTTGCATAAACACCATAGCAAAAAAATTGTAACAGGTATTTGTGAGAATTTTAAACACTATAACATCCTAACTATTCTCATAGAATTGTCTTTGTACTTTTGAGAACATTATACACCATTGAATATTGGTTAACATTACAAGGGCATTAGGCCTAAAATGTCCAAGCCATGAGCTTTGTAGGTTTAATCCCTTGCTTCAATGGTACCTTATGTTAACTAGTTTTTTTGGCAATAAAATGAGGTTTTTTCTTTCATTTTACAAACAAATTTTTAGGCAAATTTTACATTGAGTAAAGTCATTGGGAGGAGACACTATTTGGTGCTCATAAGCATCTCACATTACATAGTGACCTTACTACTTGGCTCAATGATTGGTCCTTCATGGCTTGACCTAACAAGCTTGCAATAAGATTACAATAGTTTAAATTTACCTAGCGGAAAGATCAAATAATGATCCATTCCTCAATACATAAAAGTTTGCTTATTAAAATTAAGCTAAAACAAAAGTTAAGCTCTCAACAGAAAAGCAAGCTCACAAAATTTGCTTGCCTCATAATGTATGAAGGTACAACATCATAATATTGACGTGACTTATAAGGTGGCCCATAAGGATTTTGTATGGCTCATATATTATTTTTTTAACCAATGAGATGAATTCATTTATTATAAAGGATGATGCCTACAAAATTGTTATGATAAATCTATGATCATTACAGGTAAGATGATGTAAAAAATTTAGTCAACTTTTACATAGGGGAAGTTGTTTGAGACACTTACTGGCATTTTGGGTAGTTACGTATTTGCCCTAATGAGCTTATGTATGATCCTTGCCTTTGTAATCTGTAAGAAGTCAAAGACTTTGGAGACTTCGGATGATGGAAGAAGTCGAGTGCTTGATTGTTGAAGAAGTCGAAGCCTTCGAATGATGGAAGAAATCGAGTGACTTGGTTATTGAAGAAGTTGAAGACTATGGAGACTTCGATGTCCAAAAAGTCGAGGGTGATCAAGCCTTCGATGTTGTTCATGATACTTTGACATTCGAATGTAGAATTAGACGAGAATGGATATCCTTTGATGTAGATTAGCCGGAAAGTCGATGAAGTCGACCTTCAAATAGTTTGGCTGATTCGATTCGATTCTGTGTAGAAATTGCAGGTTGTCGAATTGCTTGTAGAAACCCGTGTATTTTACCAGGCATTCTTCTGCACATAGAATGAGAGCAATTTTGGAGAATAGCAAAATAGAAAATTTTATGATTCTTGTCGGAAGGATCTTGAAAATAAAAATTGTATTCACTAAGGAGACAACTGTGGACTTAATTTTTCAAAGTCCCCCTTAAGGTCATTTGTTGATGCCTTGGTATCTTCGTCAGGTTCAGGATGCTAAAAAAATTCTGATGCTTGATCCTGGGAAGCGCTTTGGTTAAGATGCCTGCAACCATTTCTGTTGTGGAACAATATTGAAGGATCACTTGCCCTGAGAAAACTTTTAACCGAATAAAATGATACTGGATTTTTGTGTGCTTAGACTTGCCATGAAATCTGGCATTCATTGACAGTGAAATACAACTCAAATTGTCACACAGAATGGTGGTAGTATTGAACTGAGTGTGATGTAGGTCGTGAAGTAATAACCTGATCCAGGTAGCTTCTTTTGAAGCTTGACATGCTACGATGTACTCTACTTCTGTCGAAGAAAGTGCGATTTATTTATGCTTTCTTGAGTTCCACGAAATCAGTCCCCCTGCTAGATAGAAACAAAACCCGGAGGTAGATTTTCTGGTGGAGACTGTTCCTCCCCAATCTGAGTTGGAGTAGCTTCGCAAGATGAGTGGGTCGATAGCATTTTTATCCTAACACAAAATGTGATCTAAAATTCCTTGAATATATTTCATCATTCTCTTTAATGCTTTCCAATGAGAGATCCTAGCATTAGACACGACTTAACGTGCTAGCAATGTATGTTGAATTTGGTCTAGTACATAGCATTGCATACATCAAAGATTCGATTAGTGAATGATAAGGGTACTTTGCTAAATCGAGTACCTCACTATCGGTCTCAACACAAAAAGGTTTAGTCAATACAATACTTGGATCCATTGGTGTATCAATTGGTTTGCAATCAAACACATTAGAGAAACTTAGAGCCCGACGAGGGCCTTTGAAAAAGATGTTTTTTTAACTTTTTTCTTATTTTCATTGCCATGTGGACCAATTGAAACCTTAGCTTCGGGGTTCTACATCACGTAGAATTTTCCAAATATAAACTAAATAAAAACTTTTGAAATATATTGTTGTTTCGTCGGGCAGCATGTGGAAATGCTATTGGTTGATGAGGCCTGCCCTTCCAGCTCATCACTGCCCGAAGAGACCCAAAAATATTGAAAATGAATATGACAGATGGTTGAGATGAGAAAATCGATTACCATTAATGTATATGCATTGTCAAACCATGGTTAACAGGGATAACCAGAGTTAATTTGTGGCGCCAAATAGATCAGTGTTTCAAATTTTTGCCAACACTTTTTCTCAAATTCATGGCTTTTTGTCTACACAAATTTTCAGATTCATAGTTCATTGTTTCAGATTTTTACATGCAAATTACGAATGGCACCATCAAGGAAGCCATGCTCCTCAATCGACTCTGTGCTTCTATTTAACAAGACATATGATAATGGATTATGGGTGCTAGGAAAATATTCAAAAAACTCTTGGGTTTTGATGCATCCATCATCAAGAGGAGCATTTCGAAAAGGGAAAAGGTCAAAACTATCATTTCGATCTTATTGGAAGGCCAAAATTTTGGATTTCAGAACATCATTAGGAGGAAAATCTATTTCTGAAATTTTAGTCCAACATGTATATGTGCATTCAGAGATAAATGTGCAAGGATTCAACTGTCAAGATCACAAAATAAGCAACTGTGAGTATTGATATTTTTGATACTTTGATTTTTGTCATTCATTAATATCTAATAGTAAACTTGCCAATCTGATCATTTTTCTCTTCCAGATTTATATCCATCCAACATAAATGAATGAGAGCCGAGTGGATCTTTAGTAGGTTTGTTAGATGTTATTCACACTGATATTGGACAGCTGCAATATCGACGTAGAACTGCAAAAGATCTAGCTGATAGTGGAATCTTTTTTTATGAATAAATGTACATTCTTGATACAAAAGAAAATTTTGGACAAATAGTACCAATTCCATTACCTAGTTTTGAAAGTGATGAATGGATTGCACCAGATGCTACGGTTTCAGAATCATTTCATTGCAAGATATATAATGATGTAAAAAATTCATTAAAAATGAGCACGAGATAAAAAACAGTCAGATTGAGTTGGTTTATTTCCTTGAATATATTTGTGGATTTCTTTTCAAGTGTCAATGTACACAAAACCCAAACGATGTTTGTATGCAAAAATTTATCACATAGTTTATTATCTAAAATTATGGATGAAGGCTAGGACAAAAGATCAGATGGAGAAATAGAATGCAGAATTGAAATGTCTTCCATCTGCTTCTGTTATCAAATTGAAAAACATATGTTGAGCTTATGCTTCCATTATCAAAGATGGAAAAAAAATAAAGGTCAATGGGTGCCACTCGATCAAGACTTGGAAGCCAGTGAACATTCAAAACAAAAAAATATTGAAATTATATACAATGATGCCGTTTTGACATGTGTTGAGGTGGAAGAAGATTGGAGTGTAAACTACATTCAACGGAAACTATTGCTCCTACAAGATGATGTACTTTAAAACTTCAGATTCATTTTCAATGGTAAACTCGTAACTGTAAACACCCGAGCTAACTAACTTTGTATTAGTTTTATGCAGGTATGTAAAAGACATGAGCTCGAGATCAAATACAGAGATATTGGTAAAACAATCCAACTTATTGAGGAACATTGAGATTCACTACCAACAAATACATGCCAATGTCTTTTTATCATTGTAGAAAAATTGCATTCCATTATTAAACTATGGACACAAGCTGATTGTAAAAATCTATTGTGATATCAATAAAAAAAAACCCATAAACGGGTTGTTTACAAGTAAAATGATTGTATCTTTTTTTTATTTATGTCTCTCTATTTACAAATAGATCTCTATTCAATCAATTTTTCTATATTTTCTATATCAGTATTAGGAACTGATAAAGCAACAGCTCCTTCTATAATCTCGCCTTCCTCTGTTTCAGGAAGGGCCTCAATGCCTTTTAAGGCAAAAGGAATATCTGCTACAAAATTGCCTTCCTCTGTATTAGGAAAGTCTTTTATTCCTTTTTGATCATATAAAATAAGATCTGCATCCTGAACAACCTGAAAGGCTGTTAAGACAGGAGCAACTTCCTTTTGAAAGTGGATCAAAACAAAAAAATTTGCGATGAAAGGGTGCTTGAGATCGATACCAGCACTGAATATCGGTTTCGAGCGCAAGGTCTACAGAGATTATTTGCAAAAAAAAAAATGCGCGTTCGAAAGCGACCGCACAGCAGGCGGTACCGAACTCGAGCGCACTGTGAGAGGGCGGAAGCTTGAAAGATGAAAGAGCATGCTTGAGAGCGATATCGGGAGCTAAAAGCGAAAATTTTGCAAAAAAAATAAAAATTTCGAGAACTTATATATACGAAATTTTTGCACGTGTGAAAAGACGGTCGAGACACGTGTCGTTAGATGATTAGACCACGTGGAATGTCTGTACTAACAATGATGACCCAATTATGAGGCCACGTGGGTTGAGACACGTGCGTGAGTCCCTAATCGACGCGTGTCATTCTCACACGTGACAGATGTCAGATTAATCATACTAGGTACGACTAATCACAAGTCGACACGTGTTCCTTCGCCACTCCTCCACACGTGCAAAATTTTCTTTATAAATATGTCTTTTTGGGCTCGTATTTTGACACAAATTCACGATTGCTTTGCCGGATATCAATTTCAAGCACGCCGCTTGCTCTCATTACATCTCGTTGGCTATTATGCGCCTGGCTATTAGAGGCCTCTAGCTCGGAATTCCATGCAAACAAGATGTGAAGATATATTATTATTTCTATAATACGCACCTCCGCATGCAATGTACAGATATGAACATTTCGTAGAGGAATCGGTAGTACAGGCTTCTGTGAAGAATTGAAAAAGATTATCTATGTTAGATATAGGGGTCTTATGTTTTTTACATCAAGTATCTAGGTGTAGGATGTTGATAGGAACAAATTTGGCATAGATGGCAAATTATGCATTTCCACTTATAATGCCACTATTGAGCCAAAATAGAGTAAGAGGCTAAACTCGTGCCAATTAGAGTGTAGACAAGTGTAATGCCTTTGTTTGATGAATTCTAAGAGGTCCAATAGGATTTAGAGGTGGAACCATGTGAGGTCCAATAGGAATTTGAGGTGTGCTTGAATATAGTCCAATAGAATTAAGAGGTGCATGGATGAATGGTCCAATAGGATTAAGAGGTGACAAATTGTGGTCCAATCATAGTTAAGCATAGTGGTAGCTCGTGGATCTACTAGTATCATTGTACTCCTCATTTTGGATCTAATTGATTTGGTGATTGTGTGGATTTTGAGTCTCATTGAATTTCTAGCTTTCTCTCTCTACACGAGAGCTCATGATGGTTTTTCTCTCTCTACCCGAGGAGAGCAGTTTGTTTTTACTTAGAATATTTTTTGAATACTTCCCACATGTGTGAGTGAGAGTTGGAAGTGATTGAATGCATGTAGTAATGTGTTTTTGCCATAGGATCCAAGATTGATCTTGAATCTCAATCTAGTCTTGATCTTGGTGCATCTACACACCTTAGGAGATCACAAGTACATGTTGTGGACAATCCACACGTGTGAAATCAACATGGTATCAGATCCTACCTAAGGTTACCATGCATTTTGATCCATTTAAGTGAAAGCTATTCATCAATCTTGAGCTAGAAATTGTCAAGGCCCATTTTCCAAGCTATCTTGTTTAATTTTGGATCAAAAGAGATCAAGAGGACATTGATTTGGTCTGACCTAGTACTGTACAGAATCAGGTGCTCAGACATGTGTGAGGAACATCCAACTTCAGTTTGGAAGTTCTCTCTAATGCTTGATCCATTTGTCTTGCTTTATAGTTGTTTTGAATGCTATTTTTGTCTAGTTTTTGGTGCAATCAGTTTCATTCCATTTGGTTGAGCCAATCAGAAGTTATAAGCTTTTGAAGAGGGTTAGGTAGGGCACCTAGACCCAGGTGGACACATTTGGTTTGGTCAAGAGATTGCTTGGTTGATCCAAAATCACAGTTGTATTCTTACCAATCTCATCTATATGTGATCTAGGCACTGTTTTGAGATCTTAGCCATTTTGTTTCATGCAATATCATTGTATTTGAGTCAAATTTGGTTTCTTAGTGTACTTCACACGTGCTAAGAGTGTTTGATCCTAACTTTGCCTATACTCCATCATTTGATGTGAAATAGATCTTGTTTTAGAGAGATTTGTGTAGCTAGTGAGAATCAATTCACAAATAGTTGCAAGATCTTTCATAGGAGGAGATAGTACTCTATTATTGGATCCTATTGAGAGTGTGTAGCTACATTTATTGTTCATCATTTGAGTTTTCTTCACTTCAAATGTCTTCAATGGATTCATCCTTGTTGGAACCAAGTAAAAGATTGTCCACTTCAAACTAATCAATTTGGAAAATGAGGATGGAGTCCATCTTCATCCTTCAAGACGTGATGGACATAGTTCTTGGCCTTGAAGAAGAACCACAAGATCTTCAAGAGGTTCAAAAATACAAAAAGAGAGCTAGGATGGCTCTCCACTACATTAAGATGAATGTCTCTAATGAGATATTATATGTGTAGCTCCAAGGACTCTTTCTCTTCTATTGCACCTTATGATGGAGTCAAGAAATCAATATACACTACAAATGATTTCGAATGTCCTATTGAAGGCATAGGGAACATTCCCTTGAAGCTTGCATCCTCTAAAGTTCTTTCTCTCTCTAAAGTTCTTTATGTACCTAAGCTTACTAAGAATCTTATTAGTGTTGGCCAATTTCTTGATAATGGCCTTGATGTAAAATTCAATGTTCATACTTGCACTATCAAAAAGAATGATGAGATACTTGCATTAGGATCTAGATTTGGAGGCATCTATAAACTAGATCCAAATGAGTATGTGAATGCTTGTAATGTTGCTCTTGTGAACAAGCTCTCTATGGAGGAATTATGGCATAGGAGGTTGGGACATCCCAACTACAAATCCATGCTCTCTATGATCAAAGAACCCAAAGCTATTGGCTTGCCAAAGTCATTCTCCAAGAAGATCAAGCCTTGTGAGGCTTGTGCTATTGCTAAATCTCACAAAAAGCCATTTACAAGATCTTCTATCAAAAGCAAGCATCCTTTGGAGTTAATCCACTCGGATGTGCATTTCTCATCAACTACAAGCAAGGGAGGAGCCACTTGTTTTGTTACTTTCATTGATGATTTCACAAGATTCACTTGGATATATCTTCTTGCTTCTAAATCTATGGTGTTTGATCATTTCCTTATTTTCAAAGCTTATGTAGAGAAGCAATTCTCATTCAAGATTAAAGCTCTTAGAAGTGTGAATATATCTCCAATGAATTTCAAGATTTTTGTGAGCTAAGAGAGTTCTCTTGTGCCTACTCTCCATCTCAAAATGGAGTGGCCGAGAGAAAGAATAGATCTCTATGTGAATGTGCAAAATCTGAGAATTGAGACATCTTTGCCCAAACATTTTTGGGGAGAAGCCATTAATTGTGCAAATTATCTTTGCAATAGGCTCCCACATATAGCTCTTGGAGGAAAGTCACCATATGAAATCCTATATTTGAAGAAGCCTAAGGTTGATCACCTTAGAGTTTTTGGATGCATATGCTTTGTCCATAGATCCTAGTGCATGCAAAGGGATCATGGTTGGATACTCATCCACCAAGAAGGCCTATAGAGTCTTTATACTCTCTACTTCTCAAGTTATTGGAAGTAGAGATGTTGTCTTTCATGAAGATCAACACTCATCTTTTGAAGAGGCCGAGATCAAGAAGTCTATGGATGCATAACCAATTATTGATTTTGAAGACCCTCCTCGGATTTTCTCACCAAGAAGATCCATGAGAGATCCAAGCCTAAGAGGCTCTCATATGTTGACAAAGGCAAACAAGTGGATAATGATTCCACTAATTATGTTTTTTATGTCTGTCATGAAGAGCCAAAGAATGTACAAGGGCACTCAATACCAAGGAGTGGTATGATGCCATGAAGCAAGAGTATGATGCATTGATCACCAACAATACTTGGGAGCTTGTGGATCCTCCATCCAACAAGCATGTGATTGGTTGCAAGTGGGTATTTCGGATCAAGTTCAATCATGATGGCACCATCAACAAGTATAAAGCAAGATTATGTGCCAAAGGATTTGCTCAAATCCATGGCCTTGATTATGAGGAGATATTTGCCCCATTGCAAAGATGGTGACAATAAGAATTCTTATTTCTCTTGCTTGTTTCTTTAAGTGGAAGGTGTTCCAATTAGATGTATCCAATTCTTTTCTAAATGGTTATCTTGAGGAGGAGATCTATATGGAACAACCTCAAGGATTCATCAAGGATGAGTCCAAAGTGTGCTTGCTCTTCAAAAGTCTTTATGGACTCAAGCAAGCACCAAGATCATGGTATTCAAGACTTAATTCTTTTCTTATCTCACTAGGATTTACTCTTAGTGACTATGATTCTTCCATGTATCTAAAGTTTGTTGATAGCAATATTGTCATTCTTCTAATTTATGTTGATGACATTATTCTTTGTGGAAGTTGTATCAAGCTAGTTGATGAAACTAAGCTAGCACTTGAATGTGAGTTTAAAATGCAAGATCTAGGAGAGATACATAACATTTTAGGCCTAGAAATTGATTTTTATGAAAATCATGTCTTTATATGCCAATCTAGATGTGCTCACTCAATGTTGAAAAAATTCCATATGGAAAATTCTAAGAGCATAGGTACTCCAATGGAGCAGATTGTAAAAGATCCTAATGAAGGTGATGAAAGATCCTTTGAGGACATCACACTTTTTAGGAGTCTTGTAGGCTTCTTGATTTGGCTTACCATTACTAGGCCCGATCTAAGTTTTTGTGTGCACAAATTGAGTCAATTTATGCAAGATCCTAATATCCATCATTGGAAGATGGCCAAGAGGATTCTAAGATATGTATCTTCATCTTTTGATTATGGTCTACTTTATAAAAGTGAAGATCTATCCATTGTTGGCTACTCGGATTCGGACTTTGCAAGTGACAAGATGGATCGAAAGTCTATTAGTGCATACACTATCTTTCTTGGAGGAAATCTAATATCTTGGCTTTCCAAAAAGCAAGATACTATAACTCTCTCTTCATTTGAGGCCGAGTACAAAGCACTCACTACAACTACCAAAGAGGTGCTTTGGATCAAGAGGTTATTAATGGAGCTAAAGTGCATCAAGGAAGATGATCTACCAATGATCAAGTGTGATAACATCCCGGCCCAAGCTCTTGCCAATAATCCCATATTTCATGCAAGAAGCAAGCACATAGAAGTGGCACACCATTTTGTGAGAGAAAAGCTTATTGGAGGAGAAATTTATTTGGAGCATGTCAACTCGTCCTCTTGTATTGCCGATCTACTCACCAAGCCTTTGAGCAGAAGTGCCTTCATCAAGCATAGATATAATCTTGGAGTTATATCAAGATCAATGCTTAAATCTTTATAAATAATCTTTTAGGAGTGTGAAGAATTGAAAAATATTATCTATGCTAGATATAGGGGTCTTATGTTTTTTACATCAAGTATCTAGGTGTAGGATGTTGATAGGAACAAATTTGGCATAGATGGCAAATTATGCATTTCCACTTGTAATGCCACTATTGAGCCAAAATAGAGTAAGAGGCTAAACTCGTGCCAATTAGAGTGTAGACAAGTATAATGCATTGTTTGATGAATTCTAAGAGGTCCAATAGGATTTAGAGGTGGAACCATGTGAGGTCCAATAGGAATTTGAGGTGTGCTTGAATATAGTCCAATAGAATTAAGAGGTGCATGGATGAATGGTCCAATAGGATTAAGAGGTGACAAAGTGTGGTCCAATCATAGTTAAGCATAGTGGTAGCTCATGGATCTACTAGTATCATTGTACTCCTCACTTTGGATCTAATTGATTTGGTGATTGTGTGGATTTTGAGTCTCATTGAATTTCTAGCTTTTTCTCTCTACCCGAGAGCTCATGATGGTTTTTCTCTCTCTACCCGAAGAGAGCAGCTTGTTTTTACTTAGAATATTTTTTGAATACTTCCCACACATGTGAGTGAGAGTTGGAAGTGATTGAATGCATGTAGTAGTGTGTTTTTGCCATAGGATCCAAGATTGATCTTGAATCTCAATCTAGTCTTGATCTTGGTGCATCTACACACCTTAGGAGATCACAAGTACATGTTGTGGACAACCATCACGTGTGAAATCAACAGTTTCCAATTAGGATCTTCTCGATCTCTTGATATTCATGTACTCCTTGTCATGTCTTTTGCTGCTTTCATGCAGTACAAACAAGGGTGTTTAGAGTTAGCGCCATGAGATACATTGAACATACATTTTAATGTCTTCAGATCTCCTGCTAAATGCCATTCAATGTTGAAAGTGCCAATTCCAGGAATATTGAGTGGAAATTCCTCCATGTGATTTTTTATGGTGGCAGGATATGATGTTCTATTAAATATCCATGAGAGAATGTTATGGTCTTCTTTCAGCACCTATAAGAGAATACAAAAACGTGATTAGCCTCATGATATTAACACAGTGAAGATTTTAGATATGAAATCCATATTCAAATGATTATCCCTATTTATTATGCAAAGGAACTGCTATACCTGAAATGTTGCCAACCACCCGATATAATTTTAATTTCAAACTCATCTAATTGAGAGCAACTGTCAACTTGTTATTGACATTCTCATTTGTAATACCGTAAAAATTTATGATGAATGTTAATAACTTATTAATGTCAATAAATAAATTGTTGGAATTGTTATATGCTAGACTTTCTCCTTTCGAGCAATACACTTCATTGATATGAGATGGATTACCAACTAATGTCTGCATTCCATGGTTTGACATGTCTTTTTTTTTTAAAAGATGAAATGGTCGTGGGATTGGAAACTTTTTAATATTTACCTATGCAAATGCCTCCTTTATCATCTTAAACATTGTTGCATATGCTTCCCTACTGATGCTAGAAAAGTCACATGCCACTTGAAGCAATGTAGTGTGCCTTAATCTTTTTCATTTTGTTATTATTTAACATTGATTTCATACATTTAGAAGTCAAGATAGAGCCTAGTGAGTTTCCAATCGAAATCTCATCGGCCAAATGGTCTTCAACAACCAATGCTGATCTGCATTGCAAACATAATGTTCATGAAAATGTTAGTAGAAATTAGGACACTCATAGACAATAGTATATAATAAGCAAATCAAGAGAAAGTTGAAATGAATAAATAACAAAATTAGTGATTATGAATAAATCAAAAAGTTCAAGCAATTTTCAGTACCAAATAAGCTATAACTTGCTTGAATGCACAGATTTGTCTTTTTCTATGACCTCCTCTAGATGATAGATCACATGAATCCTTGTTTACTAGTCTTTTCCTCTTGTTGCTTCGGACCTCTCTGTTGAGCACATCCATTTATTTAACAAGAGACAGATATGAGATACGCATGGATTGAAATGCAATTTTTATCTCATCATTACTAGTTGTATAATGATGCAAAGAAGATCTCAACCTTTGGATCTCCTCCTTGAGCATCTCATTTTCATCCAAACAAGTTTTCATCTTTGTAGATTTTTCTTTGCACTTCTTTGATATTCTCATTGATTCCTCTTCCAAATACTGTATTCTTTGCATTGAATGTGCATTCCCATAGAGCATCAAATTCTCACAATAACCCAAAAGGCCATTTTTACCGTGACACATATAGATTATTAACTGACTCACTGAATGAAAATATGGATGTTGCAATGAACATGGATCAATAGAATACAATGTTCCTGATGACCATAAATCTACATGTTTTAGCTTTTCCTCCCTATATTGGACCATATCAGAAGTTGACAATTTGGGTTGCTTTGAATTTCTCGTCCTGAGCGGAGCATATTCTGGTGACAAATCCACATGAAGATGATTAAACTTTTTCATCAGTACAGTAGTATAGTAACAAACACACACAATGACAATAACAAAGCTGGAGATGGCGCTAATGACTCTGCTGGAGATAGAGATAGCGTAGGCTTTTTTCAGAAATGTCACTCCTAATTCAAATTTTGGAGTGTTCCCAACTATTGGGAGGAAAAATTTCAGCATTTTGAAAAATTATATTTTTACTGTGGTTAAACACTAGTGAAGTTTGATGTGACTAAACTAAGGTGCATTCATTTACATGGAGAGTAGTGCGGGCAGATGCGTAAAGAAGTTAGAAAATGATATTATAATTATTTTATAGTTATTTCTCTCTCCTACATGGCATTTCTTATAGGGCCCTCTCTGGGCCCATATTTTCTCTAATGTATGAAACTTTCTAAAATGCCTTTTAGATATGTCTGCTATCTATTTCTAGTAATGTAAATTTCTAGCAAAGAATGCACAGTGCCTAGATCAGTCATGTCGATTTCTTTTGACAGCGCACTCTTAGTAGTGTGCAGTAGGAAAGTATCGTTAGACGATATAAATACATCATCTATGTAAAGAGCTATGTGGACTGAATGGAGACTTATACGCTTGGAATAAACATTATAGTCAGCTGAATTGTTTGCAAAACCCAATTGAATGAGATAAGAGTTGATTCTATTGAACCATGCTCTTGCAGTCTGCTTTAGACCGTAGATTGCCTTGTGCAGCTTGCACACTTTCTGCTTTGGCCTTTGACTTCGAATCCTTTTGGTTGGAATGTGTACAGCTCCTCTTTGACATTGCCATTGAGAAATGTTATCTTGACATCCATCTGGTGTATTTCGAGGTCTTCTGTGGGCTACTAATGCAATCAGAGTTCTGATTGACTACATTTTGACAACAGGACTAAAAGTTTTTTGATAATCCACTCCTTGGACTTGAGTGAATCCTTTAGCCACTAGCCATGCTTTCCATTTTGCAATGGAACCATTAGAGTTGATATTCTTTTTTAATGATCTACTTGTTGTTGATAACTCTCTTGTGAGTGGGGAAGTCGACCATTGTCTAGGTCTGATTTATCAAGAGTGAGTTGTACTCTCTTTCCATAGCCTCTTGCCATGTCAAAGTATCCTTGGAGTTAATTGCTTCGGCTAGGGTCTCTGGTTCTTCTGATGAAGTCCAGAATGATTGAAGTTTATACTGCTTAGGAACGGGCCTTTGGTAGGACAATCAAAGTCCCCACCATTTGTGGCCATAAATTGGCCATCTTTCCCACTTCTTTTAGGTCAGCTTGTGCGTCTTTTTTATCTTTTGACCCGGTCAAGTGCTCCCGACATTCTTGAATATGTGCATCGGGTCCAACAGATGGTTTATCAACAGTTCTCCCCAATATGAGAGTTCATGAAATATTGATAATCTCATGTCACGGAAGGGAGTCACCTAAATCTTGATTGGATCTCCAAATCTGAAGCCAATCACTAGCCTACAATATTAACAAACAACCACACACATTTGAGGAATGTGAACTCACCATTTGGATCGGTGCACCTTGACAGTTGACAATGGATGGAACACAAAATTAGAAATGATCAGCAATACATAAAACAAAGTAGATAAATGCATTGAGAAGAACAAAAGACATGTATGTAATAACTAAATTTGAGTCTAGTGCAACTAGTCTCTCAAAATTAGCAATACAATTGCAAGATCGGATTATGCCTAGATATGAGAAGAATGCCTACGTGCATCATTACATGGCTAGCCTTGCTCTTTAGTTCTCGCCAATTACTTTACTATAGTATATTGTCGTCTTTCTCGACTTCCAAAAATAGGTCTGGACCGGGTTTCTATAAGAACCATCGGTTCCTATATATGTTTCCAATATATACTATTTTTATGAAAATTAATAAAAAATCATTTAAAAAATGATTATTGCAAAAATAGTTATTAATGAATGTTAGGTTTTGTATGGTGAATTGATACTCGGGCTATACCCCCCTCCAAGGCTCAAAGGGACCCAACGGTTCTCAGTCGTGGCTAGTTCTCACAAAGAAACATATCTGCCGGTTCTACACATAAGCCGATTTAGGGTAAAATGTGCACCCACCGGTCAGGATCTTAATTAGAACTGGGTTGAGAACCGAAAATAAAAAATCATTACCCAGCCAACACTGGTCGCCCAAGAATAGTGGTTGGATGCCAAATACGTCGATGTTTGGACAGTTATGACATTCTTTAACTAGATGATCAATACAATTTAGCAGATAAAATTGTGTCATCAAGTGCACTATATATTCTTTGACAAGGCTTGGGAGGAGGAGCTGACAATCTTTGAAAATTGTGTGTTTTTAGAATGCATTAATTTTGAGCTGATTCAGAATGCATCAAATTAGAATGCACCTCGAAACGGACAAGGAATACTAATTCTAATTTAGTCAGGGCCTCAGAATTACCCTCAGTATACTAAAGCTAGTGTGAGGTGTATGCTCAAGCTCAGACAGATTCTTGAAAATTTTGAAAGACTGACATTTTCCGTGGGAAAAAGGAGTGGGTGATGGAATCAAGGGATGTACCTGCTGCCTTTGTCCTCTCCCTTGTTTGTTGATCCTTGCTCACCCACTTTATCCTCCTTGCTCTCCTTATTCTCCTCACATTTGAGTGCTCCTCTTGCTTCTCTTGCTATTGCTCTTTGCTTTCTGGTCTTGCATTTTGCTTGTTCTTCTTGCTCCTCTTGCACTTTGCTTGTTGCTCTTGCTCTTTCTCTTAGCTTACTCCTTGCAAAATCAAATGTGGAGGATGGAGGCTTCTTGATTTGTTGGATGCAAGGTAATCTCCTTTCTCACTCTCTCTTTCTCTAGCATCATAGTATCCATCTCAATGTGATCTCAATTTGGTTTTAATGACACCATGTTTTCTATGCAGGCTTATTTTTTAAGCAAAGGAGTTAGTGGATCCAATTTTTTAAATTAGCGGATAGGTTAGAGAAACCGTCAGAATAGGAAGATCTGCAATATTTGCTACTTCGAAGGCTATTCCAGGTGAGGGAGCTGAATGAGGGCGATGTAGATCCATAGTTGAGGGTGTTATAGATCCAAACTTTCAGAGAGTTGAAATACCCATCAGAAGATACGGATATGTTGGATTTGTTAAATCAGCGTCTATTCTGATGGTTGTTCCGATGCCAGATCTCCAATTTTTTGGTTGATATGTTGGATTGCATATAGATGTTTGTTGTTCTTTTTGTCAAATTAATTTGTTACAACTATTTTTTGTGATACTAAACTTAACACACTACAATACTGTTTTTTGTTTTGCAGATTTCATTATTGGTTACTGGACCGATATTCATCATAGCATCATCATCTTATCGAGGAGAGAACAGACAACTGTAAAGAGGGCAATAGCCTCTTTTTGAACTCCGTCAGGATACATGTGATGCCTAAGGGGTGCCTTCACAAGGGACAACAAGCTAAGTGGACTAAAGTCTCACAACTGGCATAAATTTTTATAGGTTGGCATGGCATTTTTTTTTACTTTTTTTCCACCTCAACATTGTCAATTACATTTATATCATGTCTTGTGATTTCATGATGATCTCATTGCGCATATATGTATCTCAATGATCATGACCAAATTGTTTTTGTGCATGTAGTTTGTGCTTCCCTTGGTGTTGAGAGGGTTCTTGACAGAGGAGTTAAGGAGTGCAATCTACAAAATTAGTGGTTTGGTGAGGTACAGTGAATGCGCTTGCGATTCACATCATTTTTTCTTGGGGTGATTCAAGACGCTGATCTTACTAACACGTATGTCATTGTTGTTTCTCTTTCTTATGAAGATACATTTCATCCAAAGACATACCGCTGGCATGCAGTGAGGCGACAAGACAGAGCTCCATCGAGGCAGCGTGTTCGATCGAGAAGCACTTTCCCACATCCATTCTCACCATTCAAATGCATATCATTGTGCATTTAATAGATGAGGTGGCCATTGCAGGTACATCATATACTTGCATCAATTACCTATTCTTAGTCCATGCTAGACTATTGTTATTGTAGTAATTCCCATGTTCCCTCACTAACATTTATTCATTTTTTTTAATTCAGGCACTGTCCATAGCTGTTGGATGTTTTTCTTGGAACGATTCATGAAAACATTGAAGGGCTTCATAAGACAAATAGCAAGGCCTGAGGGTAGCATGGCAGAAGGATGGCTAGTGCAAGAGTCCATGGTTTACATCACAGAGTTCCTTGCTCATAGCGATCCTTCTATTCCTCATCTTTGGGATAAGAAGGATGATGAGCGTGTTGTTGGGGAGGTTCCTCAAGGAAAAGGAGCGATCATGAGAATGAGTGATTCCTTCAGGGAGAAGGTAAATAGGTTTTGTATATTTAATAGCGAGGAAATACAAAAGTGGATTTTGCTATACGAAGAGTTCAAGGCTTGTAGACAAACCGCTCAAGCCACTTTCAGGAGAGGGCATAGAAGACAACCATACCCACCTGACCTCACCCTTCTACCCAAGGACATGACACTTGATTGGCTGCGTGATGCGCTTATAGAAGCCTCGGCAAACAACCATGAAGTAACAAAGAGAGAGCATGAATATGCAAGGGGGTGCGATTTACATGTAAGCTATGATGATCAACATTCACATGTTTATTAATAAGTGCAATTTTGTACATGTTTGTTGTATCTCTAACACATTTAGTTCCATTTCGTTCAGTACAAAAAATTCAATGCAGTGTGGACACATGGATGACACTTTCGTACAGAGCGCATTGACAAAAATAGAAACACGTACGATTGTGGAGTCATGGCAAATTTTACCCAAGAGAGTTGAGCAAGCACGACGGACACCAATTCACTTTTTTCTCAACTTGATTATTGTGGGACAATCAATGATTTAGGCAATTCAGCTTTTTCATATTTGATGTCAAATGGTTCAAAGTTATTTGCAATGGTCCCAATACAACTGTCAGGAAAGATGAGAGTGGTTATTTTGCCATTGACTCCACCAAGATTTGGACAAATCAAACCGACACATTTGTTTTTCCGCAACAATGTGAGCAGCTACATTTCTTCTATGTCTTCAAGATGTCTATGCTCTTTTGTTGTCAATCAATCGATTTTCAGTGTATTGCAAAAAATGTATATGGTGTATAGTAATACACAAGCAATTGTAATATAGCTATGGATACTAACTACAAGTCAACGTTTATGGTAACATCGATCAATTCCAGGTGGTCTTTCACCCCGATTTTTTAGATCCCAGATGGTGGTACGTGATTCAAGTCACTCCTCAAAGTAAAAGAATGTTTGAAGATAGAGATGTCATGGAGAACATGGTGCTGCCAGCTGATGCATCTCATGAACAAGATCATGATGACGGATTCAGTGACACAATTTTGGAGGATGATCACAAGCTAATGATGATGTTGAGCGTGATGCATCATCGTCAGATGGTTCGACGACACATGACACACTTTCACGATCTCACTCGTCGTCATCGTCGCCATTAGCTTTTGAAGATCAGCTTATTAATGATGAAACTATAGGAGATATTTGGGGAGCATTAGAGATAGACTCATTTGATTTGGCGGATTTGTCGCATGATGATGCGGCAAATGATAACGATGAGCCACCAAATGAATAAGTGAGACAGTATGATGTATTTCAATCTTTGTAATATTAATCATATTGCTCATAGATGCAATTACACTTTATTAATTGACTAGTTGACATCGAACAAGAAGTCGATGCATGTGAGTACAAAATTTGTGATCATCATTTTTTTGTCATACATAAATTTCTTTATTCACTTGTGCATATGACAACCAAAGTTGATAGAAAATGGAATTCAATGTGTTGATAGGTAACAAATTCCAAAAGTGAGATCCATTTACATTCTGTTTTATACCGTGGTTTATACCGAGGGGACTTTTTTTCATCAGTCTCGGTATTCTCCTCAATTACTAGAGTCCTGGAATGCCTTTGGCCACCTGGACCCTCTTTATAACCCTCTCTATAAATGTCTCAAAAACAAGTACCAACATGAACCTCAGTATACCTCTCAAATTAGCTTCAGTATTCCGATGTATGTTCTGAGGTCATGGGATAATTCTATATCCCTCTCTATAAATGTTTTAAAACCAAGTTCAAATTTGGTAGGCTTATTCCGAGGCCAAATACCGGACCCGAGGCTCGAGCATTCCGCTCCCTTTGCGACTCATTTTAAAAACTATCCTTCAAAGAAACGCTAAGAAATCACCCGTCCTCTTGTAGTGCAACTATACATTAATTTGTTCCGATACACCACCACAAACTTTCTCAAATATGGATGAAGAATATCTATCATCATCTACTGGAAAGTGGCAGGTGCATTCATGAGTCCGGGCAAAGCTAAAACTCATAATGACTGTACCTAAGTTCAAAAACTAGTCTTAGGAACATCATCGTTCCTAATCCTTATATGATGGTATCTAGATCTAAGATCAATCTTGAAAAAATACTTCTCTCTGTTCAGATGATCCATTAGATCATCCATTCTAGGTAAGGGATATCTGTTTTGATGGTTAACTTATTCAACTTTTTAAAATTGCCACACAAAGGTATGCCCCCATCATTTTTACTAACTAAAAATATTGGTGCTCACCAAGGAGACTTCCTAGGACAAATGTGGCCCATACTAAGAAGTTCATGTAAAATGTTTTCTCTTTGATACCTTCTTGGATGATTGAAATTGAACCCTTGACTTCAAGGAGAGGAAATAAGGCCTTCACCAACACAATGCATATGGGGGGACTACACTGCACCCATGCTAACCACAATATCATGCACCGATAAGAATAGACCAATAAATTGTCAATCAATATGATATCCAACTAAGCTATCTAGACGAGCAGAAATAGATTGATTTGCAAGCCCCTATTATGCATGATGAGAGTTGGTGTAAGACTTCATGGGTATTGAAAAAGAGATTGCAATATATGCTCATAAGACGCCCTGAAAATGTTTATGTTGAAAACCCCACAAACGTGTGTTCAAAATCCTATCTTAATCTTAGCATAACGAATAGCAAACTTTATGAGGTATAAAAGATTACAACACTATTGCCTCAATGTAGAATAAACTGTGATATACTGAAGACACACCAAATCATATAATGAAATCCTGATATATCTCTCAAAAACTTTATCATGTTCTCATATACCTCAGATCTGCAATACAACTGTTGTATTGTGAACAATACACAAAAATACCAAAGGAATTAGAGAAGCAAGATGGAAACCTTATTTCTGACCTACTATGTGGTTCATGTTGATATAAAGCAGGAAATTAGCACATTTCTATTGGATTCTACAAATGGCATGGAGATCGGGCACATAAATAGCACCCCAAGCCTTGCATTCCCAAGAAGTAATGGAATTGTTCTTGAGCTTGAGCTAGAAGATGGATGAAATGACACATTCCCCCTTTATTTCTTCATTCAAAACCTCTCTCTCTCTCTCTCTCTCTCTCTCTCTCTCTCTCTCTCTCTCTCTCTCTCTCTCTCTCTCTCTCTCTCTCTCTCTCTCTCTCTCTCTCTCTCTCTCTCTCTCTCTCTCTCTCTCTCTCTCTCTCTCTCTCTCTCTCTCTCTCTCTCTCTCTCTCTCTCTCTCTCTCTCTCTCTCTCTCTCTCTCCATCCACATATAACTACTAAAGTTCAAAATTGACATACAACAAGACTAAACAAGTGACTATAATCAAGAATTGATAATTTTGGGGTTGTTTGTATGTCATTGGAAATTTACACCCGTACTTGCATCAACAACCACAACATACAAAAATAGAGTCCACTTACTCCCATACAAAGAATACCAAGCCTCTCCCTGTGGGACATTTCCAAAGCCATTTTATATGGTAGGTCTCAACAGCTTTGTGTGTATGTTATTCTAGGGTGATTGAATAAGTTTCTAATTCGAGAGGTTTACATGGTTTAAAAATCTTTAAGAGATTTCACAATGAGTACATGAGAAAAAGTTTTAAAATGTGAAAATCTAGAAAATTTTACAAAAAAGTAGACCAACCATGGTAATAAAGATTCGTTAAAGTCCAACAACTCAGCCATTTTGGTAATTAACAAGAAACTAACTATGTATATATGAACAAGTTTACCATATTTAGTGAGATTCAAAGTTGGAAAAGGACAGAACTAGCCAAAACGCGAAATGGACGGATAATGACCAATCCTCCAAAAAAAAAAACAGCATACTAACAATGAGCATCAATCACTTTCAGTGGATAGAAGAGTTATAACTACAACATTAAAACACCAAATTACACCTTACATCACCAAATCAACTATGAATATTGTATTCTTTACAACAAATTTAAACCTTATTAGCAGGGGTTCAAATCCAAATATATCCAAAGACCCTCATAAAAAATGAGCTAAAATGCAACAACACTCACCTCTCCAGCCTCTGTTGGTGTGTGGAAACTAAAAAGTCAAGTCCTCTCCTCGAATCAAAGATGTAGACAATGTAGGGAGAGAGAGAGAGAGAGAGAGAGAGAGAGAGAGAGAGAGAGAGAGAGAGAGAGAGAGAGAGAGAGAGAGAGAGAGAGAGAGAGAGAGAGAGAGAGAGAGAGAGAGAGAGAGAGAGAGAGAGAGAGAGAGAGAGAGAGAGAGAGAGAGAGAGAGAGAGAGAGAGAGAGCGAATGTAGGCTATAATGGTTAAAATAAAATTCTTGCATTTTGATTCATCCATTCAAAATTAGGATTTTGACTTTTCTTGATGATTGACTTATCTTGAACATAACTATGTGGCTAATTATGGTTTTGACTTATATTGAGCATTGACTTATCATGACCACAAGTGAAATATTGTTAGATATGGTATTTAACTATATTGACCATTGACTTATCATGACCATAAGTGAAATATTGTTAGATATGGTTTTTAACTATATTGACCATTGACTTATCATGACCATAAGTGAAATATTGCTAAATATGGTGGTGTCAAATTGTACAAATGAGATAAACTTTACTAAACTCAAGAACTAATGGATGTTTCTTAAAAGAGACTTGACCTCTTTCAACTCAATATTAGAAAACAATAAATTGAAATGACCCATTTCCTACATGTAATCAGTAAAGCTTCTATGATAGATTTTTGTCGATAGATTAGATAATACATTTATTCATGCCCTCCAAATGAATTCTTACTTGAAAGAACTTATTGTACCTAAATAGCATTATGTTGCATAATTTCACCTGTTGAAGAATCAAAAAGCCTAAAAATTCAGAATGAGGTTTTAGATTCCTTGAGAAATCAGATGATGAAGAGTCATCTTGTTCTTCACCCCATCTTAAGTTGCATTTCTAGGATTTGGCTGCGATGAACTAAACTCGGCTTTCACTTTTGTTGCACAACTAATACAACATGAAGCAACATTATTTTAGCTCCCAGGTCAATTCTTCTTGTCTTGCATAAAGTACTTTCACTTGAAACACCTTGCTAGTTATTACACAATGATTAGCTTGTCATCCCATGAAATTTATTCTACTCCATATTCATCATATCTAAAACAAATGCAAAAATGCTATTCAAATCCTTATAAAGGCATCTGCACCTCATCATGATCAAAGTTAAACACAGTCTACTTTCAATAATATCTTCATATCATGTCCATGAAATCGATTCACTCTACAGCTGCTCTATAACATCTCAGATTACTGCCATTTTTGGGCCTACTCGTCTTGATAAACCGTACTCGCCTCGTAGTGCAAACAAGACGTAAGCATCTGCTACATTTCCTAGGTTAAGTATAGTCCATCCTTGATGATAATCATGGCTAATGCTATTATCTTACCGCCTAATCTTAGTACATAATAAAGATTATTTTACTGCATTGAAAACAATGATCATGGAAGTTGAAATGATCTTTGGCTATCATTAACTCTATTCTAGACTTTTGCTTTTATTGCACAACTAATAGAATATGAAGCAGTATTAATTCAGTTCCCAGGTCAATTCTTCTTGTCTTGCATAAAGTACTTTTGTTTGAAATGCCTTGCTAATTATTACACAATGATTAGCTTGCCATCTCGTTAGATTTATTCTACTCCATATTCATCATATCTAAAACAAAGGCAGAGTTGCTATTCAAATCCTTATAAAGGCATATGCGCTTCATCATGATCAAAGTTCAAACATAGTCTACGTTCAATAATATCTTCATTTCATGTCCATGAAATCGATTCCCTCTACAACCGATCTATAACACCCCATATTGTTGCCATTATCAGGGCTGCTCATCTTGATAAACAACTCGCCCCGTAGTGCAAATTAGACATAAGCATCTGCTACATTTCCTAGGTTAAGTATAATCCATCCTTGATGATAATCATGGATAATGCTATTATCTTACTGCTTAATCTTAGCACATCATAAATATTATTTTACTGCATTGAAAATAGTCATGGAAGCTCAAATGGCCTTTGGTCTTCACCGAATTTCTTGTGAATTTAGACAATTATATTTCAACATATTTCATTCGGATTTGTATCGTTGCACTGCATTCCAAAATTAGATTAACACTAATGCTTACAGAGATTGTCATGCCCTCAATTGACTCAATAAGCAAATTAAGAGCCAAAAATCTTTGAATTGCAAAGATGGCCAAAACAAATTCTACAAAAATTACGATATTCAACCGCCTTAGGTACAATGAACTATTTAACTCAATAGATACCATCGTGCTGTAAGGCTAAAGAACCACTATTATCTCAATAGTTTCGGACAATTTATCAATTTCTTATTAACATGAGTCAATGAACAAAATGAAACATTTTACCCTGATATTCAAAGGCTCTTAGCAAAAAACTAGCCTAAGGGCTGGTCTTGTTAATAAATCAAATCCAAGGTTTGAATTAGGGTCAGGGTTTCTATTGTATAATATAATTTTATTTATGCATTCCATTTTGAAGAGTCAATGCTTGCTCCAACGCAGCTTAAAATCCACAGTCCAAATTGACAACAATGGAAAAACCTAACATAAGCATTTGTAGTGTCATACTCTTCTATCATGACTACTCCATTAACCCTCAAGTTCAAGAAAGACACCAACACAAATCTAAAATCCAACCGTGCACAGAAAGAGGAGCGAAGATCATGCACATCGCATTGAGAAAGATATAAGACATGAAACAAAGACGAAACAATGAAACTTGAATATATCTACACACTCCTTTTGTTGTGCATCTCAAATGCCGTTAATAATGCTCTCTTTCACTCCCATTTTATGAGACTTATTTGTGAATGCATCAAAGGATAGGAAAGAGCCAAGAATTGATCGATCACATTTGCCTTTGATCTTACCACCACCAACCAACATGTTGTTCGCTGCCTTCAAGACTTAGCAATGAGCTACTCCTATGCTTGCTAATGAATGTGTCATTCGATGCCTTCAAGGTTTGGCAATGAGTTACTTCTCTGCTTGCTAATGAACGTTCTATTCAATGCCTCCAACGTTTGGCAATGAGCGTTGATTTGACCTATGATGTATAAGCGCTTTGATTGGTGGTTGCATGATGCTTTTTGAGAATGTGTGGCTGCTTGAATATGTTCGTTATTATTGTATAAGTAGTTATGTGCAGACTAGAACCAACTCTTTGATCGCATGTGGAAGTGCACCTATTCTGGTAATTACAAATAAATATGTTTCCTGAATCATGATATTTTTGTATTAATAAACCATGGAACAATCAAACATGAAAAATAATCCTCCCCAAGCAAAATAGCTTTCACCACAAAAAAAAGAGTCAAATTCAAGCTATTGTTACCACTAGAGAGCCTTATTTAGAAAGTATTGGAACTCTTTCCAATGCCAGGTGCAACATCCTATACAAAGCTTAAAATATTTGATGCAAAGGTATTTTTTACTTGATATCAATTCGATGCGCACTTGTTTCTTTTGTTGATTTCCACTTAATCACGTGCGCATTGATCCAATATACCATTTACTTTTTTTACATGCAATTTTTTTTCTAACCTTGATATATATTTGAATATTGCAATCCTCCCAACAGACTGACTCTTTTAGCTATGGCTGGTATATGATACACAATGCCAAACATTTTCTTAATTGGCTTGCACAACACGATAAGCTTCCGAATCTGCTTGAGGTAATCTATTTATTCACAATCACAATCACATATTCATAATTCTCAATGAAAGTATATTGAGAAGATCTAATCACTTCTATTCCTAAAATGTTATGCAAATTACCAAGATCATACACCTCAAATTCCTTTTTAAGAGCACTCTTATATCCTCCACATCTTGATTGTTTCCACCACTCAAGATGATATCATCCACATCGATTAGCAAGATGATAACATCAAATGATCATACTCACTCATAACAAAGCCTTGAGAGAGTAAAAAAGTGTTCAGCTTAGCATACCAACTCCTTTGTGTTTGCTTAAGGCCATACAAGCTCTTTTGTAGTAGACAAACATGATTTGGCTCTCAGGTTGCTCCATGTACACTTCCTCCTCAAGATCACCATTCAAAAATTCATTTGTAATGTCCAATTGCCATAGATCCCGTCCATAAATATTAGCAAGAGAGATGACGACCTGAATGATTACCATCTTTGCCACAGGTGCAAAGGTTTCATCATAGTCAATCCCATGTTCTTGAGCATATCCTTTTGCCACCAACCTTGTCTTGTACTTGTTGATAGATCAATCTTGGTTTGTCTTCACCTTGAAGATCCATTTGCATCCAATAGCTTTCTTGTCCTAAGGTAACTCCACCAATCTCCATGTTCTATTCTTCATAAGAGCTTGATACTCAAGATCCATTGCTTGGACCCACTCCTCTTTGTCCTTTCTTCATCTACACATGTAGGGTCATCAAAAGAGGTTAGGAAAGCATAATAATTTCCAGCAACTACTTTCTTATCCATTTCATCATAAGTGAGCCTTGAAGGCATTTGTCTTTCCCTTAATGTTCTCCTTGGCTTTTGACTTGATGATGGTCCTTCATCATCACCATCCAAAGTGGGATCCTTTACATCAACATCAAGAATGTTAGATCCATTCACATCACCATCAATAATGCTTGAAGATACTTTTGGAATGTTCCCCCCATAAAAAATGACATCTCTACCAACAATCTATTTGTTAGTAGAAGGAATGTAAACCTTGTAGGCTTTCCTCACCTCACTATCCAATAAATATACCTTTCCTTGAAGACGGATCTTCCTTGGTCCTATCATCAAGAGTTATGTTGACATAGCATGTGGATCCGAAAGGTCTAAGAAAGTTGACACTCGGCCTCCTCTTGAATAGCATCTCAAAAGGTGTCCTTCCATCCAAAAAAGCACTCAGCCACCTATTGCACAAGAAATTAGCACACAACAATGCTTGATCCCAAAATGGCTTACCAAGGTTAGCACTTAACCTCATGGCTTTGGCACTTTCACATAAAGTCCTATTATTCCTTTAAAGTCACTCCATTTTGTTGTGGGGTCCTTGGTGTAGTATACTCCCTCTTGATCCCATGCTCGTCACAAAATGCCTTGAACTTGGCAGATATGTACTCTCCACCATTGTCACTCCTTAAGCACTTGATCCTTGTTGAAAATTGGTTCTCCCTTGCATTCTTGGACTTAACAAAGACATCATACACTTCATCTTTGCTCTTTAGTAGATAGATCCAACAAAATCTACTAAAATCATCAATGAAAGTTACATACATCTTAGCTCCTCTATTGCTAATTGTAGTAATTCCATGAATATCTGAATGTACAACTTGAAAAGGCTTTGTAGATCTAGATGTTGATCTAGTATAAGGTAGTCTATGTGACATTGACAAAGCACAAGATTCACAAACATGATTGATACTTTTTAAGGAACTTGGAAGACCAATCACAACTTGCTTCCTAGCCATTACCTCCAATGACTTAAAGTTGAGGTGTCCCATCCTTTAATGCCCAACCGAATAGATATTTGTTCTCTTGCAACTTGCTTAGCAATAACAAAAGCATCTAGTTTGAACAACTTCCCTTGCCTTTTAACTTTTGCAATCAAGATATCCTTCCTTTTGATCATACAAACATCTCCATCAAACTCAACTTTGAGGCCTTTACTAGCAGCACTAAGTAAATTCTTAGTAATAAATGGAATGAAAAAACCATCCTCCAAATGAACATTCCTATTTGTAGAGAGAGAGATAGGAATTGTGAAAATCCCTTTGATTGCACACTCACCATCATTGGCCGTGTAGATCACCCTCTTGTCATCTCCATATGCCAACAAAGAAGTGAAGTACTCTTTGTGAAAAGTCATGCATGAACTTGCTCCACTATCAATCCACCTTGTAGCACTCACTTGCAAAGTGTCCTTTGATGCCACGATAAAAGCACTTGAGCTTTGATCTATCTTTCTTTTTGCCATTTGAAGAAGCCTCCCCTTGATCTTTCCCTTTAAACCACTTGCATTTGCTTTTGCCCTTGCCCTTGAATTTGCCCTTGATGAACATAGCCTCCTCTCCAACTTGAGATGTTGATGACGATCCACCTCTTGCTTGAAGCCTATATTTTTCATCGATCAAGATCTCTTGAAGATCAATTTAAACTTAGCAATTTCTTTTGAATGGCAAGACTTTGAACAATGTTACCATGAGCATCCAACAAACCATTAAGAATAAATTGAACAAGTTCTCCTTCCTTTATGCTCTCATCAATGCAAGCTAACTCATCAGTCAAAGCTTTAACTCTCAAAATAAAAGTATTTAAATAGTTACATAGTCTGTGAAGAATTTCAGATCATTAAGTTCCAAAATATCTCTTTGATCTTTGTTTAGAAAGACAAGCAACTCACCAAGCTTGCCAATATAGAAAAATCAGTATCTACACTATGAATGAGATGCAAACTCTAATAGATCTTGATCAAACATCAATCAAAACATAAACAAATGTTGTTGTCTGTACAAAAATAGTAAGCTAATGTATTCACGCGTGTGGATCTGAAAGTAGCATTCAATGGGCATTCTACACATAAAATTGCAATATAGAGCACCAATGGATAGCAGAACCCAAGAGAACCATGTATAAGCATGAATGAGATAAGAGAGAGAGAGAGAGAGAGAGAGAGAGAGAGAGAGAGAGAGAGAGAGAGAGAGAGAGAGAGAACGTCTTCTCTTCCCATGAATTACATCCTTTTATAATAGGTCCAAACCTAAATTCAAGCTTTGGTTTCCCTCCATTATAAAAACCGTACTATTTTTGTGACTAGATTCAGTGTATCTACTACTCAAATTGAATCTCTTCGAAATTCGTGTTATATAGTTTCCCACACTTTCCAAAAGTGTTTATTCAAATGCTTTTATACTAATATAACTTTGAAAAGTCAAACTCTAAGTCTAACATGCAAATTGGCCTCAATTGCCAAATACACAAATATGACTGACATAGTAAAACTAGATGAAATCTTTCACATAGTTTGTATTGGATTTCAATATGTGAAGAGATGCATCTTTGTTTCTTGGAACAGTCGCAAGCAATCTTTGAAGTTCTATCTTCCATTGAATCAAAGTATATCGTAGTCTCTCAAGTTACAAAGGAAGCAATTTGATTGAGGAACTTACTCTCAAATATCAATCTGAATCAATATGGTCCGACGACATTATTTTGTGATAATCAAAGTGCCATTGCTTTATCAGCCAACCCTAGATTTCATTCTAGGAGTAAGCACATTGAACTGAAGTATCATTTCCTCAGGAGCAAAGTTCTCAATGAAGAGGTCAGATTGTAGTATTGTAGAATGCAAGATATGATAGCATATATTCTTACCAAAGCAATAAGCTTCGAAGCACACAGAAGATTTTGTGTGGAACTAAGTCTAAAGGTCAAGGCATTTATGGATTCAGATTAAGGAGGAGTGTTGGATTATTCTCCTTCTTACTAATCGATTAATCGGTTTTAATCCTCATCCATTGTTTATCCAGTTCTGCGGATTTTCCCGTGTCTTTACACAGTCTGTAGATTTACAAGTGTTTTTACACACTCTGTAGAAATACATGGAGTTTGACAACAGTGTCGCATTTTCTCTCTCTACAATCCTGACAATGTCACCTATCAGGAATTACGAGTAAAATTACAATGTCATCTTTTTGCATTTTTGCGACACTGTCGCCTGTCAGAAATCCCGTTAAATATGCAGAGTCACATTTCTCACATTTTTAAAAGTGCCTCAAATAGTAAGGAAATGACTGGCAAAGTGTCGGGCTACTCTAATATTAAGGAAATGAGATTTTATGACACTATCATTTTTTTCGCAAAAAGTCGACATTGTCGTCTTTTTGTGACACTGTTGCTTGTGGCAGTTTTAGTTCATTTCTGCAGAGTGACAGTTTTAGTTCATTTATGCAGACAGACTGTTTACGGCCAATTTTCACTACTTATCAGCAATCAATTTCTGAGAAGGAACTGGATGAATGCCAACGGACACCAGCCAACTGGCAATTGCATTTGACGACCTAATTACTTAGTATAAATCAGCTATTCATACATCTCTTTTCAAGTTTCGAAGCATTGTGAATTGTGAAGGATCTGAGTGTTATTACACGATGATTCCTGCGCTCTTATCAAGCAGATCATTCACAATCAAAAAGTATTGTTGTTAGCTCTCTATCAAGCTTTCAAGCTTAAACTCTCTTGAGCATTCTAGCTCAGTCTTTTAGAGATTTATTTTAGAGTTGTGATTGTGCTACTGCTTATCAATAGAGCTACGTATTATCAGACTTATTCTGAGTTACTCAAAGACATCTTAGAGTGCGAGGTTGTCTTGCACTCATTAGCATCTGATTTGTTTTTCTGAATCAATACTATTTCTTTATTGCTCACAGTACATGTCAGAATGCATGCATCTCTGTATTGCTTTTGTAACTGATAGAAATTGTTTGAGAATTCAATACTTTATGTTTGGCTACGTAATCACTTAGTATCTAGCAAAAGTTAGTTGCTAAAGATTGGTCGTGATTTCCATCACTACAGCTTTGTTCAATTTGATAGGCGTAGTCATGCATTAGAAGTAGGAGTTTCCGCTGTAATTTATCCATTCTATTTCTAACAAAAAGTTGATGAAGTTGACCTTCAAATAGTTCGGCTGATTCAATTTGATTCTATGTACAAATTGCAGGTTGTTGCACTGCTTGCAGAAACCCGTGTATTTTACCTGGCATTATTCTCAACACAGAATGAGAGCAATTTTGCAGAATAGCAAAATAGGAAACTTTATGATTCCCGCAGGAAGAATCTTGAAAATAAAAATTGTATTTATCAAGGAGTCAATTGTGGACTTAATTTTCAACATAAATAGAATTTTGCTCCACAAGTTAAAAATGTGAAATCTGGACCACAATAATGGAAGATTGTAATATAGGGTCGAAACCACAGTACGTTGCAACAATGGAATGTGACGTTGTTTTCTGGAAATCTGTACCAGTGGTAGCAGAGATTGCAACTATAAATAGATGTAATTCAGTAGTGTTTTAGACTGGCTTTACAATAAGTTGATGATGATGTAGTAGATTGTTGAAGAAGAATGTAAATCCTGAAGTGGATTTACGAGTGTCTACATCTCCTGCCCAACTTGCATTGATCCTTTGAAACCATGCTCAAGCAGAGCATAAAGTGTCTTATGGAGTTCATACACATGATTGTGTTTACCCTCGATAATATAATCTTCAGGTTGCACCATGTAAATGTGTTCTTCGATAACTCCATTGAGATATGATGTTTGTACATCCATTTGATGTATTTCCAAATCTGCTGCAATGGCAAATGATAGCAAAAGTCAAATAGAAGAATGCTTGACTACTCGACTGAAGGTCTCAGTATAATCAACATTGTATACCTAAGAAAATCCTCTGGCGACAAGTCGTGCCTTTCTCCTATCGATGCTTCCATCTGCATTGTACTTGACTTTGAAAACCCATTTGCAATCATCTACATTTCTGCTAGTAGGTAATTCAACAATTGTCCATGTTTAATTCTTGATAAGAGATGAATACTCTTTATCCATAGCTTCTTTTCAGAGATCTGAATTAGGCTGACTGAGTGTCTCTTGGATAGACGTCGGTTCCTAAACAAGGTAGGTTGTAGACTCGTCGATATACCTATGAGGTGGTCTGCTAATTCTTGATGATCTTCTGGGTAATAGAGGTTGATCAGTTCCATCATACTATAGTTGTTGAACTGCAACATCATCATCTTCTGATTCATTGTTGGTAGTTGTTCGGGGAGAGTAGAAGAGCTCAGACATTCAATGAGTATAGTCGACTGAGGAACTGGTAGGTTTAATATGTTAGGTGAAGCTGACAGTTGGTCGCATCTTTATAATCGACTATGCAGGCAAGGCACGCCTCATTTATTTAGTTGTGGTAGATCCTCGCTGGACCGAAGAATGAATTAAGGCCTTTGAGGAGTTGAAAACAGCCCTCACCACGGCTCTCATCTTCCGCTCGCCAGATTACACAAAAGAGTTTCATGTGCATACTGACGCAAGTAAGTATGCCATTGGAGGTCTTCTTGCACAACCGGACGAGTATGACAAAGACTTCCCAATACGTTTCTTGAGCAGGCAACTGGTGCCTGTTGAAGTAAACTATACAACCACCGAGAGAGAAGCATTGGCAATGGTCTATGTTGTACAACAAATAAGACTGGACGTATAGTTTGATGGCTGTTGATTTTCGAGGAATTTAATTTACGTAGTCGTTCGGAAAGGGACCCAACATTTCATGGCAGATCACCTTTCTTGACTACCAAGTGCTGAAAAAGCAATTGCACCAGTCAACGATGATCTCCTTGATGCATGTCTTTTTTAGATCGATGCTACACCCTTATGGGCTGAGGAGATCACTCAGTTCCTAACAACAGGCAGACTCAAAGAAGGCCTGAGTACGGCGACAAATTTCTTTTTTTTGCTAAAAGCAGCGCCCTTTCAGTTAATAGTGGGACAAGTTTACAAAAGGGGCATTGACGGTATAATTCGACGATGTGCTTATGAATCTGAGATACGACCTATCATATCTCAGGCTCATGAAGGCATTGACGGCGGCCACTTTTTAGCTGAAGCCGCCATGAAGATTATCCTTCGAGCAAGACTGTGGTGGCCATCTTTATTTAAGGACACATTTGCTGTCATTAAAACGTGTGATGTCTGTCAACGAGCTAAGAAGAACACTAAAGCAGACTTCATGCCACTGACTCCCATTATAGAAGGCGAAGCCTTCCATAAGTGGGGAATTGACTTTGTTGAACCAATCAGTCCAGCAGCCAAACATACCCAGGCTTGCTACATCCTCATAGCCACAAATTATGCCACTAAGTGGGTTGAGGCTCGTGCAACGAGGGATGCCAACGCAAAAACCGTTGCATGTTTTCTTTACGAAAATATTATTACACATTTTGGCTGTCCCATAGAGCTAGTTAGTGATCGCGGCACGCATTTTTTAAATGTTGTCATTGATAACCTTCTATGCCATTACCTTGTCATTCACAGAAAAAGTACACCGTACTATCCTAGATGTAATGGCCAGGCTAAATCAACTAACAAGACAATATGTAAAATTTTGACCAAGATAGTTGAAACCAGTCGCTCTGATTGGGAAACAAAACTTTTTTCAGCTATCTGGGCTTACCGCACAACCCCAAAGAAAGCCACGGGGTGCTCCTTTCCACTTAGTATATGGTCAAGAGGCAGTAATACCTGTAGAATTCTTAGTACTGTCACTAAGAGTCATGGAAGCTTTTTCAACAGATCTCTGTGAAAAAGCTACAATCGAACAACAAGTTAAAACCAGGCTATTTACGTTAGCCCAGTTATGTGAGACAAGACTTATATCTTACCACGCACAACTGGTTAACAAACGATGCCAAAAGGCCTGGCATGACCGTCACCTACGCAATAAAGTTCGACACTTAGGTGAGCAGGTGCTTCTTTATACATCAAAGAATCACCCCGGCAAATTGAAATTCAGAAGTGAGGGACCGTATATTATTAATAAAATCTTTCCTAATGGTGCAGTCCAATTGCAAACACTTGACAGAATACTCCTAGACACTGTCGTAAACGGTGGTCATCTAAGGCGGTATTACAAAGAGTTGTTTTTTGTTGACCCTATTTAACATCTTTTCCCTAGTATATATTTTACATTTTTTATTCTTTTTATTTTTCTTATGTTCTTGCTTGTAGTTCTAGTTTTGCATGCCTATCTTAAACCTCGTTCCTTGTTTATAATTCATACCATTACTTATGTACTTTCTATGTACTTTCTTTTTTCTGTACATACTCATGGGTCATGGATGTTTTAGATCAACAGATGATAGGCTACACCATAGGCAGTGATTCTCACACTTTTAGCCACCTCATCTTTGTCTAACTGGTATCTCGAGCATACAAACATTCCTGGGGATACACTCTTTTCATAAGAATTTCTACTCTAGGCCAAAGTCATATTTCCCCCTAAAGTTCTTCACTTGCATCAAACAAATCCATTCCTTTATATTGGAGTTTTGTCAAATCTCAACTGACGGGCTTTGTCAAATCTCAACTGACGGGCTTTGTCAAATCTCAACCGACGGGGTTTGTCAAATCTCAACCGACGGGTTTTGTCAAATCTCAACCGACGGGTTTTGTCAAATCTCACCCGACAGGTTTTGTCAAATTTCAACCGACGAGTTTTGTCAAATCTCAACCGACGAGTTTTGTCAAATCTCAACCGACGGGTTTTGTCAAATCTCAACCAACGAGTTTTGTCAAATGTCAACCGACGGGTTATGTCAGATCTCAACCAATAGATTTTTATCAGATCTCGACCGACGCAACTCTCTCAGATCTCTGGACGCGTCTTCATCAAATTTTGGCCGACGCTTCTCATTCAAAATCCAATGAACAGACACATCCCATCGTGCCCGAACCCAGCCGATGGCGTCCATAATTGCCATCACCTTGGTGCCATTCGCACCTCAACGAAGTGCGAATTCTGGAGCTCTCTAGTAACGATCTACTAGCAATTTTCTTGCTCTCCTACACGATCCTGGCACTCTCTCGTTCTGTGCATCGGTCATCGCTTCCACACCATCTCCACCCACTATCAGCCATCCTCGTGTGTATCGTGTTGAGAGCGCCATCACAAACCATCTCCAAATCTAAAATCGCTAGTGGAAAACAAAACATTTGAGACATTTTGCATGCTGAGGGGTAGTGTCACGCAAGCATTCAACATGCTTTCATTACACTATCTCCATACATCCATCCTCACCGAAAGTTATTTCTCTTACATCTCCCAATATCTTCACTCCTTCCACTCTTCACAAACATATAGTGACATCTTCTTTTTTTGAACTTCTACCTTCCATCGTTCCTATCCCACCTTATTTAGTTTCCACCCTTTTAGTTTACACCATACTTTGTTTGCCACACATCCTCCACACCCTTCTATCCACAACACCTACACTTTCACACACCTTCCTTCCCAACCTCAGTTCTTCACAGTCCATTCTTTTCACACCATAATTCCCTTCACCCAGATTTTCCATTACATCTTAGCTGATGTCTTTCCATCACATCTCAGCCGACACCTTCCATTCCATCTCAGTCGGTGCCCTTCCATTTCATCTCAGCCGACGCCTTTCATCACATCTCAGCCGACACCTTTCCATCACATCTCAACCGACGCCTTTCATTATATCTCAGCTAACGCCTCTCATCACATCTCAGCCGACGCCCTCCACTCACATCTCAACCGACGCCCTCCGCTCACATCTCAACCGACGCCCTCCGCTCACATCTCAACCGACGCCCTCCGCTGACATCTTAACTGAAGCCCTCCGCTCACAACTCAACCAACACCCGTTACCTGGTCTGAAATCTCAACTAATGTCTTTTCTCTAGAACCTTGTTTCCCAATTTTTTAATCATGTCTACCAACCCTGCCTCCAGTTCTGATGACCCTGATGCAAATAAGCTCGACATCCAATTGTCCAAATTGGATGTTACTGAGATACAACACTGGTACCAACAGGCAGCATCCTTCTTTAAAGCCATTGAGTTCCAAATGCTGGTCCTGATGGGGTATCAAAGCCCGTACCTCGTGCCTATGATATATGCCAACTACAATGCTACAACAAGGTTGTGCCAGTTAATAGTTCCTCATGTGAGGAACTATGCTTATAACATATCATTTGCACCGACCAACTTGCAACCATTTGGGTTCCCACGAGGACCAAATGTTGTCACCAGGATGCTTCAAAAAATTGAGCAGACAACATAATTCAAATTCATTGATCCCTCCGTGGACAAGTGGAAGAACAAGGACGGGTACAGAGTCGAAGCAATCAATGACCCACAACTACAAGCAGCATGTGCATACTTGGCAAAGTGCACACAACGACCAAGAACCAAGTTGCAGCATGTCCCTGTTTCACATGATGGCATATTCATGACTACATACCCAGAACCTCTATGATTGGGCACAGTTTGTTTCGAATTGCCTTCATGAGTGCATTAAGAACAAGTAGCCGATAACAGTACTCAGATATCTCTTGATAGATATCACCCTCCACCAAGTCCAGAACGGGCCAAAGCTTTAACAACACATGCAGCTTGCGGACAAGGCATGGGACATTCCCATTGAGTCAAAAAGTCCAAGCATACATGATCAAGAGCTACTTCACCATCGGGATCCAGCCTAAATGAGTAAACACCAGTATTCTCCCTCTGGTACAAAACAAAAGAAGCCCGCAACTGGATCCACAAGCAGCCGTAACATCTTAAGCTCAAGAGGCCACTACCTCCAAGGCCCAGTTGCCATACACAAGGCAACAAAGGATGCAAAAAAACCTTCAAGCTAGGAGCACATCTCCAGCGGGATCGGTCTCAGATGGTTCCACTTCAGATGATGGAAGCTCATCCACGGCCTCACAACAACACTCGTCACCCTCACATGTCATCGACGGGGGTGATGGAGCAACTACCTCTACACCAGCCCCTGACACGACAGTATCTCAAGTCACCGGTCAGCCAGACAAAGTCACTACCCCACCCACATTGATTACCACGCCAATGCCACCAACATCGCCACCGACACAAGTTTTGGGAGGGGGGGGGGGGGAGGAGTGGGGATATCTAGTCCCCAGGACATGGAAGCGGCTCAGCAACCACAAGACCAACAAATCGCCCAGCAAGTCCACACATTGGACACAACATGATATTTTGATGCTGCGGACCTGATGGAAATAAGCGACGACGAGCTAGAGAAGGGGGCATAGCCAGAAAGAAGTCTGACCCCTCCACTAACCACCACACCACAGCAGTTACTAACATCATCCCTCCACTCCCTCCACTCCCACCACCTCCACCTCCATCTTCAGCTCTAACACAACATTTATTTTTTGGTTTAGCCTCACCATCCCACACTCCACATCAGTACCCAACCCTCACTAACCTTGAAAAGCTCATATGCATTGGTTGGTTAGCCAATATCAAATGCTCGAGAGCAGGGTCCAGCATCAAGACCAAGAAATTGTGCAATATCAGAGGCTGGCCAAAGAGAAAGAAAAAGAGACAGTAGAAACCAGATCTGTGATGGCCAGGTAGAAGACCACTCTGGAAGAGGTCCAGCAGCAATTGAAGCACCAGATGGTACAAATCGACCAAGTACGAGACGGATCATCGGGTGCAATGACAGTCGATGCTCCTCTAGTCAAGCCCAAGGATATTCAATTCTAGGCCCCACAGCCCCAGCCATCCAGATGGAGAAGTACGTGCGGCTAATCCAAGAACAAGAGGTCAAAAAGAAAATTTTTGAAAACATTGTGGCCAAGCAAGAGAGATTATCCT
>CM055104.1:7228843-7377559 GCA_029204225.1 Diphasiastrum complanatum | reverse complement strand
TCATTGCTTGAGTAGTGTTAATGGTTAGTGTTAGATGTGGATCATAAGCACGTGCTAATTATGAACTATGCTATCGAGCTAATTTCTATTCCATTTTCATTTTTCCTAGTCTCAACCATTTTCTAAATGCGAACAAAATGAGAATCTGTTTCACACTTTTCTCTCAATGAAAGATATAGATTAGTGAAAATCTAGGTAAATGAAAGTTCTTTTAATTTACCAACCCAACTAAGAGTGTCTGCAACTTGGTTAGAGCTGTCTTTGACATATTGGATTTCATGATCAAATTTTTACATAAGCTCAGCCCAATGAGCTTTAACGACCTCTCAAATCATGTTGATTGCAAAAGTACTTTAGAGACTGGTGATCTATACACCCTATAAACTGACTACTATAAAGGTAATGCCTCCAAGTTTTAAGTGCATGAATCACAACAAATAATTCATTTTCATGAGTTGTATAATGCAACTGAGGTTCGGTAAGTTTTCTTGCTTTCAAACGATATCGACCTATCATTTTGTAAAAGAACCGCTCCTATCGCCGAATCACTTGCGTTAGTTTGTACAATGTAAGGTGAATCTGGATTCGCAATCTGTAAAACAGAAGCTGAAGCAACCATATGTTTGAGTTTCTCAAAACATTGATTCAGTTCTTCATTTCACTCAATAGGTAGACTAGATTGACCTTTCTTCTTTTTCTTATTAACTTTGCCTTTAGTCAGATTATTAAGAGACATTGTTACCTTTGCATATTTCTCAATTCACTTACGAAATAAAATAGTAAAACCAAAAAATGATTTAACTTCTCTAACCGTCTTCGGTATCGGCCACTCAGGCATTGTCTTGACCTTGCTCTCGTCTATCTTCAGCTCTTCTAGGGTGATCTTATGACCGAGGTATACTAACTCATGCTTAGAGAACTCACATGTAGATTCTTTAGCAAATAATTTTTCTCTTTTGAGAATTCTCAAGACAGTCTTAAGATGATTCAAATGCTCCTTAAGAGTTCTATTGTACCTTTCGCGACTCGTACTACATCCTCGAAAGTCTAAAACATGTTTTGCTTACATTCATATTGATGATAAGCTGGCAGACCTAAGATAAACTACCAAAGTGCCAGTTTTGCATCGAATGATGGAACTTTGTTCCACAAGTCTAAAAATTCTTGCAGGTAAGAGTCTAAGCTCTGTGTACCCATTTTGCAACTCACAAATCTTTGACACTAGTCTAAATTGTCCACAACCACAAATGACTTTCTGAATACTTCTTTGAATTCTTCCCATGTAGTAGGTTTGGATTGAAAATCATGCCACCATGATAAAGCCTTTCCTCGGAAGAACAAAACTATTCTCTCAATTTTTTTCTCTTCTAAAATTGCACGTAGATTGAAATAACTGGTCCACTTGGCTCTGGTTATGGGACCAACTTAGCATAGAACAAAATGGTTGTCTATGTTGGGCCATAATCCAGGGAAAATTTAAAGTTTCGCCATTCGGGTTAGTTGAACTGTACATAGGCTCCACCTTCATGTATGCGCTAGAGTGCATCCGGATAAAGGAGTACCAATTTTTGAAGCATAGCGATTTGAAACAAAAATTTTGGAGGCGGCATGCAGAGTTCAAGTTATACTTACCAGATGGTCGTGCAAATATTGAGAAATTTGACGACGCAAGTCTGTTGTTAAATAGAGTTGTACAGTATATACACCGATTGGGAGCAAAATTTTTCAAGTTATTTTGTAGAAATCAAGCACAATCTAGAGGACAGAGTCAAATCCCGTGAACGTAAAGCTTTCTGTACATATACTTACTGGCAGTTTGGCACTTGTGCAGCCAAAACATTATTTATTGTTCAGAATTTATTTGTAAAGTGTAAGTTTATTCAATTTTCATCTACTTTGTTTGAACAGATTACACTTAGGAAAAATTCTGTCTTGGCTCTAACTTCTAGGACAACTTCAAAAGACTATCATTCATCAGTTCCCTTGAAGTTAGGTGGATTTCCAGCATGTAATAAGGAAGTTAACTCACCCTTCTTGCCCTAAAATGAAACCCTAGCCTAGATCCTAGAGTTATGCTTGGTAGGTAGCTAGTTGGTCAAATTTTCACCTTAAACTTAGGTGTAGGTCCTATAAAGTAGGGATGACCACCAAATAGACATGACCAACTCTCTTGACTTGACCTAACCTACATTAGGATGGGTTTACCACATGGCATCATGGCCTCACATGTGTGGGACCCACTTGTGTACACAATTTACACTATTCTACATGGTTTTTTATCAAGCTAGATTTGCCAATTTTTGGCAATTCTTCACATCAGGCACTTCATGTGGTAACACACATCTTCTCAAGATATCATCAACTCCACGACGATACAATTGGCCACCAACAATCAATTGGTAAGGTTGTGATTTTAGAATCAATTGTCTTTTTTAAACTTTGGACAAAGATTCATTTGGTTGACCCAACATCATATATTCAACAATGTCTTCTGCCCACTCAGGTATCGCTTCAAAATAGAATAACACAGTATCTGGAAGTTCATCATCCACTTCAGTATTGATTGGTGCTGTTTGTATTCTTGAGACATGATCCGCAAGATAATGTTGTTACCCCTCCGAACTACAACCCAAAAGTCAACTTCAGTCGATAATAGTAACCATCTTGCAATGTGTCCCATATTGCATGTCTTGTTTACCAAATATAGCAAAGGTTGATGGTCGGTATAAAAAGAAAAATGTGTCACCATTAAATAATACTGAAATTTTTTCACTGAGAACACCATAGACACCGCTTCTCGTTCTATGATTGAATAATTGATTTCCGCATCACTCAGTTGTCGACTAGCAACTCCGATCAAAAAATCTTTTCTATATTCCCCCGGTTGTTTCAAGACAAATCCAATGACATATTTTGACACATCAATATGCATATGGAATTCAATTGTCCAATTCGGAGTTCGTAAGATCGGTGCAAAAGCTAAGGCTTTCTTCAATTTTTCAAATGCTTCCAAGGCCTCAGTTGTCCAAATCGGTACAATAGTCAATTTGTATATAGGTCATGCCAGATCCACAAAGAATAAGATAAATATTTGATAGTAATTTGCATGACCCATAAAAATATATACTTTTCTAAGTGTTCTTGGTAGAGGCAATTCCACAATAATCTTGATTTTGGAATAATTCGTAGCAATTCCATGTCTCGAAGTCACATGGCCAAGAACAACTCCATGAGTAACCCATATTTGACACTTTTCTGGATTTAAGAAAATCTGGTATTTTTGACAACGTTCTAGAACTTTTTCCAAATGATCCAGATGGTCTCTCTCTCTCTCTCTCTCTCTCTCTCTCTCTCTCTCTCTCTCTCTCTCTCTCTCTCTCTCTCTCTCTCTCTCTCTCTCTCTCTCTCTCTCTCTCTCTCTCTCTCTCTTACAAGTAGAGGTGATGAAGTCCTCCAAATCCAAGGTAGAGCCTCCAAATGTCCTTCAAGCAATCTGCAAACTTCAAGATGCTCCCCAACTCCAAGCTAGAATGCCCCCACCTGCAAGAAAGGATCTGCAAGCCTCCAAGGATCTCTCCTCCACTTGTGTCCTTACTCTTTAAACACAAAGATAGATAACAAGCTGGCCTGAAGTATTCAACACCCAACCATAGCTAGATCCAAGCTCCAAGCAAGACCTATATAGCATCCCCTTGCTAACCATAAACAAATCACAAGCATACCACAACACTCCATAGCATTCTCAAGATCCAAACCCTACTTATGTCCCATACCATAAGCAAGATCCAAACCTTAAGCATACTACCACAAGAAAGCACTCTACACACTAGTAACAACACTAGAGCATAAGCAAAGCAAACAAGAGAGATCTCCCCCTCCCAAGGGGCACCCTACTACCCTCATATAGATGGCCCATGGACCCCTCCAATGCACTATGGAGTTCCATGCTCATCCAATGAGAGAGAGAGAAGCCTAGGGGAGTTAAAGAATCTCTAAGAGCCTCCATAGGCTTATGGAATGTCAAGAGACTCCTTCCATAACCTATGACTCTTTGAATGCCTTTCTTGTAGGAGTTGGGAACACAATGGACAGATTAGAAGGGCGCCCTCCTACTAGGTCCCATTGCCCAAGTTGTGCAAGTATACTTTGGTCCTAGACCAATAAAGTGATATGGTTCAAGGTTGAGGCCCAAGGTTTAGAAAAATAGTCATCTAATGACTTTCTAACACCTCTCTAGATTCCATACCTCCATCCAAGGCATAGACACCTACTTGCTCTTAACCAAGGACACTAGTACCTTAATCTAAGTGTGATGCCACGAAAATGTTAAATGTTAAATATCAACATAAATATGGCATGTTATAGTCGAAAATGAAGATATGGGCTAGGTAAGTATAAATCATGAAGAGGCCTAAGTCATTTTTCGGGAATATATCTCCTAAGTACTTGCCTTGTAATTAAGGGCAAGACCTTTTAAAGGAAAAGACATTGTCTTGGACAACCTTTACTAGGTTGTCCATACGAAATGACTAGATACGAAAAGACATGATAAACTAGAGTAATTTTAACTCATAATTAAGTATACCTCTTATGGTATAAGTGAATGTATTCTCAGTCTAATTGTTAACTAGACCCTTTTGCGGGAGTGACGCACTTGTTGTTTTAGAGGTGTGTTTGCTCGCCCCTAGAACATATATTGATCTCACACTTCAGTCTTGATCATCGAGAGAGAAGAGTTTATGCTTATGTAAGAGATTGAAGAAGTGAATAGAGTTCAGTGAGTTATTCTCTCTTATCTCTGTTCTCCGCACTGTTGAGTGTGAGTGATCTGGAGTCTGCTAACAATCTCTAACGCATTTCATGAATTTCTCTCTGATCAGACAGACACTCTAGTGCATTACAGTCATTTGCTGAGTTTTCGTAAAGCATGCTCTAAAGAACTGTTTTTAAACTATCTTATTCATCTGTCGCGAATACTTTCTTTCTGACACTCGAATAACGACTATCTTTGGTACAGTCTAGCACGATCATTGAATAAAGCTGTATGTATACATATGTGATGATAGTCCCTGCCTGAAGAATTAAGTCTCTGATTTGTCCTCCTGATTGGCATTGACATAAGTTTCTAACGTATTCTAAAACTATTCGTGTTCTTTAACCATTAAGTTGGACTTTAGTTGTTGAGGACTTCTGTCTAGAAACGAATAGTTTGCGAACACGATTAATTAATTGTCTGCACAGTCGCGAATACATCGAACAATTCTTGATTCTCTGTTGACACCTTAATCAGCCAGAGTGTAGTACCACTGTACTACTCTAATAACATCTCATTTGTAGAACGCACTTCATCCAATTCGATAGAGGCTAGATTGTTATTTAGAATTTATTAACACTACCCATTCCAAATATAAGTAATACTGGTTACTTTTTAATGTCTGTCGACAACCATAATAACACTCGAAACCACTTGCCATAATTGTACCAAAAACATAACTTTCTAAAGCTGTCCTCTGTGGGAACGACATTATTTACTATAAAATCTATATTAACCTTGTTGGTATAGTACGACATATACCAATTTTTGGCACCATTGCCGGGGATAGTTTAGGAAAGTTATAAGAAATCTGACAAATCCATTTCCATCTCTAGTGTATGTCAGATAGAGAATCCAGATTAGAACGATACCGTAAGCTTAGAGAGGAATTTTTACAAAGACAAAGTGAGAATACTAGTCTAAGAAATCTAGACGAAATCACTGCCCAATTACTTGAACTCCTAATTAGCTTTAGTATGGAGGGTCCTGCTGCACGTTTTACTTCTATCTCCAAAATTAAATATGATTATTTTAAAGGGACTTCTTCCGATGATGCAGATAGCTATGTCTCACAATTTGAGTCAATCGCTAACGAGGGAACTAACATAGACAAACTACGAATTTTCCCTGGTCTGCTAAGAAAGCAGGCGCGCATATGGTACAGTCAAGTTGAACCAGGCCGTGTAGGAACCTGGTACTTGCTGAAAGATGTGTTTCTGAACCAGTTCAGAGAGATCGATTACAAATCTAGAATTCTTGGACGTTTGAAAAATGTTCAGAAGAAGAGTAAAGAATCCTTTCGCAAATATACACGTAAGGTATAGAGAGCCAGGACATTTTTCTCCTGACTGTCCTCAACCGTGAAAGTCGATTGGTTATGTACCATTATGTTTGAATTGCAGAGAGCCTGGCCACAAGTATCTTGATTGCCCTCAGCCGCAGAAGCCGTGACCCAAATATCAGTATGTAGCAACACCAACTGCTGCAGACACGAAAGTGAAAGCTGCGACTGATGCTATTGTGCAGAGAATTGACGTTATTGAGAGAAAAGTGGCAAAGACAGAAGATTAGTCCTGGCCAAGTGACATGGAGAAATTAGTCAAAGTCACAATGAGAAGCAAAAGCTCCTCGAAACCTGATCAGAAATCTTCGACAAAGCGCAGAAAATCCTCGAAGAATAAATTCTCTAGAAAAACAATGAACAAATCTATGACTAAGGAAGATCTCAAAGATGACCCTGACTATGACCGCAATGCTGCAAAGTTATTTGCAAAAGATATCTCGGCAGAAGCAAAGGAAATCATCAACGCTGAACTTCTGACAGCTGCTGCAAAAAAGGTGGTCACTTTCAAGGAAGAGGACGAAGAAATCGCGAAGACGAAATTGTCTAGTGCTATTATTGATAAACCAACCTCAAAATCAAAGACGAAAGAATATGACATCGTGACTGATATTGGATCCCTTCGTCCGAACATTACTTTTGAACAACTGTTGGCGGATAACACTTATTACAGAAAGCAACTGAAAGGTCTTTCTGTGCCCAAATTTTTTTTTTTTCTGCCAGATGGTGGTGTTTTGTCTATTGATTTAGGTGATCTCGGTGCACCTGAGATTGATATTACCATTGCGGGATGCCCGATCGAAAAAGTGCTGATTGGCTCTGGTTCCAGTGTAAATATAATAACAGAAGACACCGCACATGCCCTGGGGCTGACTGACATTCAACCGACACAGCGAAACATCAAGTTAGCCGATTCGACATGACAAAAACCTGTTGGAGAACTGAAGGATGTCACTGTCTACATTCAAGCCAAGCCATTCACAATGAATTTCATTGTTATTAAAACAATCGATTTGTCATCCTATTTTGTGCTGATTGGACGACCTTGGCTTTATCAATCAAATGCAAGTGTACATTGGAAATCTAGAGAGCTGAGATTTCATACTGGTGAGACCAATAACCGAGGTAAGCCAGCAGAACAAATCATAACCTGGAGTCATGACAATTATGAAGGTGAAACTCCTTTGTCCAACACCAGCTTTACATTAGAAGAATCTTTGTATGCCTTGAATGTTTTTCCCAATGGATCTGATATTGAAGTGTCGTACTTTGAATGTTATGAGAATGCTAATGACAAAGAATTCTTCGATGCCTGTGATGCTGAAGTGGATGTTTTGTATGAAGAAATTAACGTTGCAGACACGAACTCGAAAGAGTCTAATGATTCGAGTGACGAATCTGAACACGAATTTGGTAACAAGAACCAGGTTAACGACAAGAAAACATCTATGGAGTCAACCATGCGTGAAATACATGGCCATACCAAGGCCAGTATGATAGAAGGTATCATTTTACTAGATTCTATTGAACTGATTGAACTTGCACCTGGCAGATTTGTGCATGTTTCGAAGTCACTTGGAAAATCGGAGTTAGTGGAATTCACTGAACTATTGAAGGAGTATCAAGACGTTTTTGCTTGGTCGCTCGACGATTTGAAGGGTATACCTGCAAAATTCGAAGAACACCAAATTGATCTTAAGGAAGATGCTGTACCTATTCGACAAAGACAATATCGTCTCAATCCTAAGTACTCTCTCATGGTTAAGGACAAACTTAACAAGCACCTTAAGACAGGTATAATCTATCCCGTTTTAAGTAGTGAATGAGTTTCACCCATTGTTGTCATCCCAAAGAAGAAGACTGGCAGAATAAGAATATGCCAGGATTTTCGCAAACTCAATGTTGCCACAAGAAGGACCATCATCCTCTGCCTTTCACTGATTCCATCCTAGATCAGGTTGTTGGTCAAGAGTGTTACAGTTTCTGTGGCGGCTTTTCTGGATATAATCAGGTTGGAGTGCAAAAGGAGTTCACTATGGATTGGGGCACTTATGCCTACAACAATATGCCCTTTGGTCTTTGTAACGCTCCAACGACTTTTGAGCAAATTATGATGTTAATCTTCACTGCCTTCCTGAGAACTTTTCTCGAAATATTTATTGATGATTTCTGTGTATACAGTGATATAAAGACACACCTACAGAAGCTGAAATTAACATTGCAACAGTGTCGAGATACTTGTTTATCTCTTCATCCACTGCACCCAAAGCTGATGACGGATCATCCACGACAGATCATACGATTGACCGCCCAAGGCCAGCCAAGGGAGGTCACTATCATTCAGAGACGTATGTCATGACATGGACAGATGCATTAGCCCCACATTTGGCCATAATCATTGTGAGACACCAATCTTGGTTTTGGAAGCAATTTTGAGTGATTCTCTCCATTTGTTTACATTTGTTTTGATTGTTTTGAGATTCTATCAATGTGTACTTGATTTTCAGGTTGGATTCCATACTCAGACAGTGTTTCACACGTGTGAAACCAAAAAGTACACTTATCTTCAATTAATGATTGTTCTTGTTAGGATTTTGTGTCTAGAATTGATCTAGATTGATCTTAATCTCAAGTAGATTGATAGATCAAGTAATCTGACAACCAATCCCTCTTGAGGATCAGATTAGGATCCACTCTTGGTCCTTTTTGTACTTTTTTCACATGGTATCAGAGCCAAGTACAAGAGGTTTTGTTGAAATTGATAGGGATAATCCAAATCAAAGCCAAAATTAGCAGTTTTTAGGAAACTAGTCAAATTTTGTGTAGCGAGTTGGATTTGATAGCTATCCTTAAAATATTTGGTCCAGATCTTGTTGTGGGCTATAGGAACCCTTTTCACACGTGTGAGGCCATACAGAGCCGATTTTGGCTGAGAAATTTCAAAAATTTGTAGAATTTGACTCACAAACCCAATTTGAGTGATTTTTGGTGCAAAATCAAGCATTTTCTATAGTAAATCTAATCCTTTGATTAGTTCTTGGATTAGATCAGCCAAAAAATTAAAATTGAAGCTTGAAATAGGTGCATTAATTGATCTTCTCTGATTTTTTGAGTACATGTCAAAGTTGAGAGAGAAAATTGCCAAAAATCATAGATTAAGGAGTGATATGCAAGGTGAGAGGATGAAATCCACTGTACCATCACTCTAGATTTGTTCAAGAGTGATAGGGTCAAGTTTAGAAGCATCAATTTGCTAGAAAACATCTTTGGATTTGTCCTCCAAGTGAAACATTTGAGAGTTTCTAGTGCATATAGAGCATCTATGCAAATCTTTTGTAGAATTTGACATAGATTGGCTTCAATTGAGAGTTCTAGAAAAGAGATTGAGATCCAAGTCACATTGTTCAACCCTACTCAATTTGTTTGAGTGACTGTAAGGTTTGAAAAGAGTCATTAAGGTGTCTATGGCAAATGTGTAGAGAGAGATCCAATTTTCTAAGAGTTTCTTCCTTTGTAGAGGGCAAGATCTAGAAGCTCATTATGTGTTGTTATAGGTGAAGAAGTTGTCTTCTCCTAGGTGATCAAATCTTTCTAAGTGGTATTAGCTCTTTGAAGCACAATATCTTAGTGAGAAAAGTCACAACTTTTGATTTTGAATTTCATTCCAAGTCTTAAAAAGTAGAGTAATTGGTGGAATCCAATAGGAGTGATTGAATTCAATTTGTTGAGCAAAAATTGACATAGAATGTATGAAACTCAAATTAGTTCTATTCAACTTTCTTTGTGAGAGTGTGAGGGTCAATTTCAGATCCCATTGGATGTCTAGAATGAGGAGGAGTCCATATTTGAGTATTCATGCATGGTTGAGAACTTTGTGAATCTCTAGTTGTCTAATTTTTTAAGCTTTGTGAAAAATTGGTGGTATAGTTTGTTGTCAAATCAAATCAAATTCATTCTAAATCTCAAGTGAGAGATTATTTCGGTCAAGAGTGAGTCCAAAAGAAGTGATGAAGTTTGATTTTCATGTATTTGAAACAAAATCCATCTTTTGTTCAAGAATTTCAAGTGTTGAGAGAACTAGTCAAGTGAAAAGGAAAATCTAGGTGTCAAATCTTTTTCATATCCATTTCAACTTTCAAAAGAAAGAGTCATTGGTATTTGATGAGTCCAATAGGAGATTGGATCAGATTTCTTTAGTGATTTGATTCAAAGATTGTGTGCTTTTGTCTTAGTGATCAAAGCAAAGTTTCTAAGTGACTAGTCATTAGTGTGAAGATTGATTCTTAGGTTTGAGAGTTAGATCTTTTGTAGATCCTTCTAGATTGTTGAAAATGTTCAAATCTAGTCTCTTGAGAGTCACAAATTACATTTGTAGAATCATATCACAGGTTTTTATTATACCTCTCATACTTACTTCTCTTATGTCATTTGATTAATCAATTTGCTTTAGTGAGATCATTGCATCTCAAAATTGGAGTAAAGCCATACTAGTTGAGTATGAAGTCTCTCTTGAGAACATAGATGATGTTCTTAAAAGATTGAAATTGATTTTAAATCAATTAGAAAGCAAATGGTTATCTCATCAAATGTATGCTCTTGAGTCATGCAAGAGCAAAAGTGATTTGTTCACTAATAGTTTGAAAATTTGTATTGAGGCAAATTGTAAACTCTTTATGAGAGTAAGTGAATCATCTTCTAAAAACACTTATCTCCATAATGAAGTATTTAACCTCATTGGATATGAGATTAGCATGGTAAACAAACATGAAGATATGATGCAAACGCTTTGTTATTATAGCATGCATAGTCTTGCCAATTTGGATGAGTCTAATTCTCTAGATCATGGTAACATGATGTTAGATCTTTGTGATCCTAATAAGTCAAGAAGAAATCTTTATTTTCTAATGGAGGAGCATGCACATGAAGAAGGAGCAAGCCTCAAGTTCAAGCATCTACATAAAATTTGGAAGGAATCAATTTTGGAGGTGCTAAGATGGTGCAAAGCTCTCAAGTTCATCAAAGATGTCAACATCAAAGAAGCACTTTCATGGATATGGTGATTTTAGATCAACATCAAGCTCATTGGCTGATCTTCACACCTTTTGAACCAGCAAAGACCAATTCAGCAATGGAGTCAAATTCAAGATCATCATGTTTTCCATCAAGCTAGATTTACCAAGCTAGATTTTTGAGGAGTGTGAAAAATGCAAAAATAAGCTTGGTAGAGGCCAAAAATCATGTATATAGGATGATCACACATGTGTGGAGCCTGTTCCCACGTGTGAAAATAGTGTACTTGTCATGTACCATAATCATATAGGTTGTACATATGATTTAATTTAAGTTCTAGTGGCTAAAAAGGCCAAAAACTAGTTTTCTAGACATATGACACATGGCATCAATCTATTGATTGCATGAGCCACATCCTTTGATTAGGTGTCATATCACATGTGTAGAGGACAGCTCACATGTGTGGAATAAGCTGAAGTAGGCAAATTTTGACGTCTAGAAGATTTTCAAGTAGATCTCTATATAGAAGGAAAATGGACCAAAAATGCTCAAAATAGAAGGTTTGTCCAAGTGTCAGTTTTGCATGATGAATCATCATATGACAAAGCACCTTCACACATGTGGGATCAGAGGGATGATCAGTACCACGAGCTCCCTTTTATTGTATATATAGAGCCACATTTGGCCATAATCATTGTGAGACACCAATCTTGGTTTTGGAAGCAATTTTGAGTGATTCTCTCCATTTGTCTACATTTGTTTTGATTGTTTTGAGATTCTATCAATGTGTACTTGATTTTCAGGTTGGATTCCGTACTCAGACAATGTTTCACATGTGTGAAAGCAGAAAGTACACTTATCTTCAATTAATGATTGTTCTTGTTAGGATTTTGTGTCTAGAATTGACTTAGATTGATCTTAATCTCAAGTAGATTGATAGATCAAGTAATCTGACAACCAATCCCTCTTGAGGTTTTACATGGTGTTGTCCCTACTAGTATCTCTTAGACATTACGGATCCATTTGATGCTATATGGCATTCTTGGTCTAGACAACTAGCCTAGGATGCATTTGCCATGGTTTCCATTGATGCTTATTGGCACTCATGGTCTTTACAAAATGCATGGGATTTGATGTACCACCTATCCGCGGCACGAAAACACAATGCTTCCCCAAATTGAACCACAATCAGCCTAGAAAATGTGCATGTCCATGGGCACAAAAGAACTTTGATGAAGTATTCCAAACGTCTCAAGATGTTATGGTGGGTAGCATATATTATCCCATACGTCGAAGAGAGCCATGACATAAGGTGACAGAAGGGAAGCTCACCACTAAAACTACCTTATTTTCCAAGCCCAAATGGCTAGAATAACAACATTGAATTTTCAAAGGGTGTTGAAAGAGTTTTTCAAAAGGATTTCAATGAGTGCCAATCTATGGGAATTAATGAGTGCAGCTATGGGTATTATTTGCTACTCAATGATTAGCAAATAATGCCCATGATGCTCAAAAAAGAGGAACTTCTATCTGCTTCATCATAGTAAGTTGCAATGAATTTTTTTTAAGGGAAGCTCTATATTGATAAAGATGTTGATTAATATAAATTAGATAGAAAATGCAACGTAAAAATTTACTAGGTGTTTCACTATCATGCTCAATATGCAAAAAAGAAACTAGTAAAAAAAACAAAAATTTTAGCTGCAATGTTATGCTAACCATAGAAGGCTATGCTTGTCATAGGTTTCAAAGAGTAGGAGGCAGATCGATGCCACTGTGCCTGAGGGTTTCGAGGAAGAAGACATTTTTTAAGAAGAAGAAGTATCGGCATTAGTTCACGCCAACCGAGGACAGTACCATCAGGTCCTCCTGCTGCTGTCACCTCCACGACAATAGATTTTGGTGATGCTCTTGGTTTGATTTCAAGCCTTGTGCAAGTGATCCAGTCTATGCTTGAAAGAAGAAAGAACTGGAGCAGAGAATTTCAAATCTGGGCTCGAAAAACACGCTGATCTGCCAGAAGATTGTCCAGCTGGATCGAGAGTTGAAGATCGCCAAACAGCACGAAGACAAGTTTGAAGCTGAAAAGAAGCTGGCCCAGCAACAGGCTAATCACTTGGAAGGATACGTCAGTTCCCTGCAAAATGCCCTGACAACCGCACAAGATCAGGTGGATAAGACCGTGCAGGATGCAAAACAACAGGTGCAACTACTGAAGGGTCAATTGCAGATGGCGGAGCAGGATCGCACGCGTCTTCAAGGTAAATTGGATGCAACCACTCTTGAACATGATGCGTATCTTCAGACGCAAATACCAGATCATCCGGTCACCCCGACGGAGATCGCATATTTGTTCAAAAAAGTGGAAACATACAAAGTGGCCCTTCAGAGATTCCAAGGCCGCTTTTACAGGTTCAAGGGAGTAGCTTCAACCAAGTTGGCAAAGGCTAAAGAAGCCATCAACGCCTATGAAAAAACAGTCGCTCAGGTATTGGAAGCAGGACCACAAATACCTGCGGTCATGCCGCAATTCTCCCCTATGCGCCAAGGATGTACCAATGGATATAGGACTGGATTCGAGCATGGCCCAAGGGGGAGCTCCAGACATACCAGAACAACCGCCAATTTTATCAACATTGCAAGTGGGTCCATCCTCATCAAGGACCACACCTCTATTCAAAAGGCCTATCAACGTCAAGGATCAGATCCAAAATTAAGGCTATCACAAAAGATGATTGGACACTTTTGGAGATCCAACAAATTGATATCCACTATCAACCTTTTTATCCATAGCATCTCCTTGGTGCATGGAGTCAAGGCTTTGTACTTTGGTTGATGATAGAGAGAGATTGTTGCTTGTTTCCTTGGCATCCATGAGATAGCTCCATCACCTATAAAAATGTCATGTGCACTTATGAATTTCCTATCCATATGATCTCCTACAAAGTTCGAATCTGAAAATTCAAACAAGTTAGGAGATGATCCCCTACAAAAAATGCCATAATCTCTAGAACCCGAGATGTACCTCAATACTCTCTTGCCTAGCTTCCAATGCTCCACACTAGAATCATGCATGAATTGAATTAAGATACCAACACAATAGCTTAGATAAGGTCTTGTGATGGTTAGATGTATGAGTGAACCAACTAGCTTCCTATAGAGAGTAATGTCCTCAAAGGATCTTTCATTACCTCTTATTGTGAGCTTTACATTTGATTCATAGGTGTATCAACAAATTTTTCATTTTCCATATGGAATATACTAAGAATAGAATCAACATACTTATTTTGACAAATAAAATTAGTTTGAGAAGTCCTCATTACTTCTATTCTTGAGATGTAGTGCAAATGACCAAGATCATGTACATCAAATTCCTTCTTGAGTGCTCTCTTGATGTCATCTACATCTTGATTGTTGCCTCCACTCAAAATGATATCATCCAGATAGATTAGAAGGATAGTAACATAATTTCCAACAAATCTATAATAAAGTGAATGATCATGTTCACTCATAATGAAATTTTGGGAAAGTAGAAAGGTGTTAAGCTTAGCATACCAACTCCTTGGTGCTTGCTTAAGCCCATACAAACTCTTTTGGAGAAAACACACATGATTAGGCTTGCCATGAGAAATGTAGCCATCGATGAATCTAATTTCCATAGATCCCAACCATAAAGAGTTGCAAGAGAGATAATGACCCGAATGCTTGCCATCTTTGCCACGGGTGCAAAGGTCTCATCATAATCAATACCATACTCTTGAGCATATTCTTTTGCCACCAAACTTGCCTTGTATTTTTTGATTGATCCATATTGATCAGACTTCACTTTAAAGATCCACTTGCATCCAATTGCCTTCTTGTCCTTAGGAAGTTCCATCAATCTCCATGTGTTGTTCTTCATGAGAGCTTGATACTCAAGATCCATTACTTGGACCCACTCCTTCTTTTAAATTGCTTAATCTACACATGTAGGTTCATCGTAGGTTCATCAAAAGAGGTTAGAAAATCAAAGTTTGTAACTTCAACTTGCTTACCCTTCTCATCATATGTGAGCTTTGAAATAGCATGTGTGATGTTGTCGCCAAGGTGAATGAACTTTTTGGTATTGTAAGGTGTATATGTGCTGGGTGGTATAGGTGATATTATCAACTTTGATACCACTCTTGCTAGATATGGTATCCAAACAAGAGAAAACCAACGTTAAATTATTACAAAATCGATACAAGCTGCAGATTTAAACTATTACTTAGATCGTTTCTTTCGACCAAAGATTCGAATATCTTTGTAGATGTCTAAGACAACCATGAAGGGAGCGATACAATGTAGCCAAAACTTTTGCGAATATCGTCGATGGTCTGACCATTGGATATGGTGAAATAATGTATTTCTTGTGCATAGGCTTGAAGGGCCCTATGGAAGTCCACAAAAATATTTCAGTTGATGGATGATAGGCCAATTTGGTGTGTGGATGGTGATTTTATCCTATGTGACACCAAAATCCTTCCATCTGTTTTTTCTTGGCATGGGAACGTAGTACGGATCCACCCTTAACTGGCGTGGGATTGCCACATAACTCCTTATGGAATCCAAAGTTTTTTCAAATACCGTTCGATGCCGTGGTGGTTGCTCTCCCAAAACTGCTTCTCCAATTCCTTGCTGGCTTCAATTTTTTATGTTTTAACTTGATAACCTAGTCGCCCCTCGAAAATTCATGTGGATGCTATTTTAGAAAGTTCTGAATCTCCTCTTCGATGGTGGCTGTTCTTCGAAACAGTGGAGTGGCCGTACTTGTGGAAGGACATACTTCGATAGTTGGTGGTTCCTGCTCCATCTGTCCAATGTCCGAGTCATCCTGCCCTTGATCTTGTGGTGGTGGCGAGAATGCTGGCATGACCGGCATCTGGATCTAAGGAGTCGATTGGAGGACATTGGTCCCTGCAAACCATACAATGCTTGCCGATAAGTCTCGACCTTTTGAAACAAGTAACTGATTTCACTTTGTGAGATAGGTCGATCTGGTACATGAGTGTGTAGCTAAATTTACCGCTCCTCGGATACCGCATCTAATTAGGCTAAGGATCCACTCCTTTTCCAACTGTGCCATATCCAACTGACCTTACAATAGGTTGACCTACTACCTGGCATCTTGAACAGATTTGTCTACTTCATCTTGAGCGCTGATCAAAGCATTATGGAGTTTGGCGACATAGTTTTCCAATGCTTCTTCTTGCTTCTTGGCCTTTTTGAGTTCGACCTCAAACTTTTCTTTGTGCTATTCGCAATCTTTAGCTCCCAATTGATCTAAATCAGCTTTTGACTGATCAATGTGTTTTCATAGCCGAGATTTGAAATGTGTTTCTCCATGGTAGATTTTCTCTCTATCATATTTTAGATCATCCGTCCTAGGTGTATATGAATCCCATGATGTCACCAGAATCAAGAGAGACCGACGGTAATGTGGTTGAAGCAACAGGAGGAACAGATCCCGCAGGTGGTGCTGATTTGCCTTGAAGTCTGACTTGTGGATCTTCTTCTTCAAGCGTCGAATCTAGGTTTGGAGAGCATCTTGGAACTGATCTAAACCCATTCCAGACGAGTTGGGATCAAAGGGCACATGTATCTGACACATGATAAATTGTTCATCAACCTCGGGGGGAATTATCAAATAGTTCCATGAACCATTGGGTTGATGGAGACAATGATGACGAATGTGGAGGATGTGAAGAATTGCCAAAAATTGGCAAATCTAGCTTGATAAAAAACTATGTAGTATAGATTTTGTACATAAGTGGATTCCACACATGTGAGGCCAATATGCCACATGGCAACCCACTCCCAATGTAGGTTAGGTCAATTCAAGAGAGTTGGTCATGTCTATTTGGTGGTCCTCCCTACTTTATAGGACCTACATCTAAGTTTAAGGTGAAAATTTGACCAACTAGCTACCTACAAAGCATAAGTCTAGGATCTAGGCTAGGGTTTCATTTTAGGGCAAGAAGGGTGAGTTAACTTCCTTATTACATGCTGGAAATCCACCTAACTTCAAGAAGGAAGTCAAATTTGCTATGTATTCCAAGCTCCCATAGTGAGAAAATAGAATATTTTTGGAGCTCATTGGCAATCTCAACCTACTTCACTATGTACATTGAGTTTTTGTGATCCAAATGAAGCCAAATCAATTTCTACTTGTTTCTCAGTTCGAAGGCCATACTACAGCCTGTAGTACACACATGTGGGCTTGGATTTCAATTTTTATCAATGCTTTTGATTGTTAATGCTTGTTGTTTGTCAAATTGCCAATCTAGATCAACTTTTTTGTGTGTAGTTTTTTGATAGATTGTTAAGCAAGCATCCAATCACTCTTGTAGATCTTTTGTAGATCCATTTATGGTCCTAAAGTACAATCATTTCACATGGTATTAGATCCAAGTACAAGAGCATAAGCCATTGATCTAATGCAAATCCATTTTTAGCAGGTTTTGGTGCTAAAAAACTAGTATTGAGAGGGCAAGCTAGAATCTTGATTTTGGTGAGGAGATTTGATCCCAAACTTGGTAGGGGTACAAATCCTTATTGTCCACATGTGTGGGCACCTCTGAATCTACATTTAATGCATGGTATTCATTTGATCCAAAGAAATTCAATTTGTGAGCTTTTGATGTTATTTTTGGTGGAAATCTTAGGATAAGCTACCAAGATTGAGTGCCATTGATTAGATTTGACATAGGGTCATGAAATCTAATTAATCTAGGCTGAAATCAGATCCTCTAAACTAGTTTTACAGGTCTTGAAAGTAAAGGGTGAGTTAACTTCCTTATTACATGCTGGAAATCCACCTAACTTCAAGAAGGAAGTCGAATTTGCTATGTATTCCAAGCTCCCATAGTGAGAAGATAGAATATTTTTGGAGCTCATTGGCAATCTCAATCTACTTCACTATGTACATTGAGTTTTTGTGATCCAAATGAAGCCAAATCAATTTCTACTTGTTTCTCAGCTTGAAGGCCGTACTACAACCTGTAGTACACATGTGTGGGCTCAGATTTCAATGTTTATCAATGCTTCTAATTGTTAATGCTTGTTGTTTGTCAAATTGCCAATCTAGATCAACTTTTTTGTGTCTAGTTTTTTGATAGATTGTTAATTAAGCATCCAATCACGCTTGTGGATCTTTTGTAGATCCATTTATGGTCCTAAAGTACAGTACTTTCACATGGAGAGGCGGCCCGTGCTTCTACAACTTGGATGGTGGAACCAATAGTCACAAAAGGCACAATGTATAGAATCAGAAGCTAGGGTATTTGTAGATGATGGAGGTATAGGTAGATTAGAGCAAGTTGCAGCAAGAAGTGATGGCACAACTGAAGATGGTGGCTCAGTCCGCCGTCAACGAGACGCGGGAGAGGCGAGTGGGGTGAAACTATCTCGCTGCATACTCGCCTATGACTCTGGGAGGTGGATGCTTGGTGGGATGATTCGGCTGGTGCTAGTTTGTAAACAGCTAACATTAATTAACCCATAAACCTTACTCTCTAGGTATGAGACAGCTAAGGAGAAAAGAAGACAACCAGCAGTAAACTGCTTCTTTGTGTTGTTCTTTATGGCCTACTTCAGTTCCCTAGAGACCGTCTTGTACAAGTCATAAGGTTGTACACTCCCCTTGTCTAATTCATTGCTAGACTCAACCAATCGATGGAGGATCTGGGATGGGATCAAGTCTTTCCGAAGGTTACTAGCCATCACAAAGTTATTCACCAGGTGTGCAGCAGCTTGGAGAACAGGGTCCCGAATGGCTTCTAAAAAATAGCCATCATTGGTATGGTACTGAGCCATTTGAGTGTCTACAAATGACCTAATGGTGGCATTCGCTTGTTTGTGGGATGGAGCATGGCGTGGCTAGAAACAATTCCTATTGTAGCAAGGGCGACCTCCGATACCCACACCTTGTGCACTACCCCTTGGAAGGTAATGTAAAATTTAGCATTGACTTCGTTTCAAGTACCGAAAGCCATGATAATAAACTCCATACTGATATTGTTTGAGAACCCATCACCTTGAGCAAGGGCTTGTAGCGGGTTTCTTTCCTTGCCTAACCTGAATCCAAGATCTAGTCAATCTAGCATCAAAGAGACAAAGCTAGTTGTCACGCATAGGTTTGTTCCCATGAGAGTGACAGTATAGTTCATAGTTCAACATGAATGGAAGATCCAAATCTAACACTAACATCTATTAACCCTAAACATTAACACTACACATCCATTAATACTACGATCCACAACAAAGATAGCTTACTCTTTCTCTCTCTCCCTTTCTCTCTCACAAAAAGTATAATAACATACAATCCCAATAACATTCAGATCCAACAATTAGCAAAACCCAAAGAAAACATGAGAGATGGAGGTGGAAAGGAAAGGAGCAAGAACATTCATCAATCCATTCCTGAAGAGAACCAATCTGCTTTATTGAAATGAGGAAATGAACATGTATAGGAACTCGAGTTGGTCTCTTTTTATAGTAGAGAGGAGGACCCTGGTCTCTGAATCTTATTGGTCCATTTCTGCCTCCCTAATTATTTAAACTTAAAAAAGAGTGGGAACCATCCAAATTGGAGAGAAATCCAACTTTAACTTGACATTTAGGCCCTGTGACATTAAAAGTCCCACAAAAAGGCCTAAAGTCCTTTTATTGACTTTCTAATTAATCAAATAACTATGTGATCATCGGGTTGGACTTACACATGAAGGGTGCCAAATCCCTCTCACTTATTAACTAGGGTTAGGATTGTCTTGGGATCTGCAAATCCTTCAACAGTATCCCCCACCAAAACTGGTGGCGGTCCCACGACACCTGCTAGATGTAGTTATTGGGGACTTTTATTGACTTCGCGCCAAATCTTGATTAAATGGTACTGCACATTTTCCATAAAGTCGAGACGTGCAGTATTAAAATCCAAATTGTGGGGCAGAAAACAACGATGGGCTCCTGTAATCCACTTTGAGATTGTCCATGATGTGAAGCGTGATTCCCAGGAGCCTCTCATCATTGCTGCACGAAAGTATAAACGAGCAACCGGCAGCTGATCTTTGATATTCTCTAAGGCCATCGGCTTATTTGGATTGAATGCCAGAGGAGGGAGACAATCGTCTCATCTGGTTGCCACTGACGCCAACAGATTTAGATCTTTTGCAAATAGTGCCGATTGGTGCACCGTTGGATCTGGAGAGTGGACATACTCTCTCCGGTATGCTTGTAAAGCCTGGTGGAAGTCCACTGATATTGTCCAGCTGTAGGACTGATGGATGATTGGCCAATTGGGCGTATGGATTGTAATCTTGTCCATAGCCAATCCCAAATCTTTCCATTTATTCCTTCTCGACATTGGCACATAATAAGGATCAATCCGCAATTGGCGAGGGATGGCGACATAACTCTTGATTGATTCCGGAGTTTTCTCAAAAACAGTAATTCTCTGAGTGGAAGTCCACTGATATTGTCCAACTGTAGGGCTGATGGATGATTGGCTAATTGGGCATATGGATTGTAATCTTGTCCATAGCCAATCCCAAATCTTTCCATTTATTCCTTCTCGGCATTGGCACATAATAAGGATCGACCCGCAAATGGCAAGGGATGGCGACGTAACTCCTGATTGATTCCGGAGTTTTCACAAAAATAGTAATTCTCCATGTCGGCTGCTCTCCCAATGCAGGTATTTAGTCCAACTCTTTGTCGGCCTTTATCTTGGAGGTCTTAAACTTTAGAACCCAACCACCATTCGAGGACTCATGCAGATGTTGCTTTAAGAAACCATATTAGCTAAAGATCAAAGGGCATAAATGGATCTTTGTGATCTATTTTTTAACATGCTTTGGGTACTGGTCTTTCTTGCTCATTTTTTTGAACCCAAGGTCCTACCAGTTCTAGGTTGGTTAGGATCTTCTTGGGAGGTTTCTAATGAGCTACATTTTCTCTTTGAAGGAATTTCAAAGAAGTTCCTTGGGTGTATCCCTCAGCTTGGATAGTCTTAATGGTGGAGAGAGCCAAACCCTTGTAAGTGGTCACATTGGTTTGTTTTAAGCTCTAAAGAAAACATAGAAATAAAATTATTTTCAAAAATACTATGTTGAGCATGGAAAAGAAAACTTTCCTCTAAAATTTAAAAAAAAACATTGAAAGAAAACTCACCATATTTCTAAGTGTCAAATAAAATAGAAAAAGTTCTTGAGCATAGTGTGTTGGCAGAGTCTAATCTTCAGAATTCATTATCCAAAATGTAAAAGTAGATCTTCTTATCAAGGACTTTTTCTAAAATATATGTCAAGTCACCATCCTCATTGGTCAGTGCTACCTTGTGCATCACATAACCTTGCACTTTGAAGGTAGACGAACCTTTTCCAACTTTCTCAGCACTCCACATGAAAATCTCAATAAGGCTGACCTTATCTCTAACCCTAAGCTTAAAGCCTCCACTTTTAAGAAAATGAGAGCCGAATTTCTAATTCATCTATTCTCTTGATTAATATTGTTTATTTTTGCTCCACTTATTTTCAATATGATTTTTCTATGCATCGCAATGTGATTTCACAACTTGGTCGACCCGAAGTGTGACTGGGCTATCTTTAGTGTGAGGTTCCTGGCTTACATCTTCAACACCGATAGTAGTGTCATGGATCTGTTCAAATCCTCTTCCAGAGGATTGGAGTTCAAAGGGTGCAGGGCTCTGGGGCATTTCAAAAATTTTGGTGGCCCCAAGTGGGTCGGAATCATCGAACATATCCATAAAAAACTGCGTGTTTGGTGAAGTGGCTTCGGTGTGCGGGGGTGAGGCAACCTGGGCAGCTGTGATGGGAATGGTAGCACCAATGGTCATAGACTGTCCTTGTGTGGAAGCAGAGGCAAGGGAAGCACCAGAGGCAAGGGGAATAGGTAGTATAGTGCGAACAACATCAGGGGGTGGTAGCGCAGCTGACGATGTATGTCTAGTGCGACGTCGTGACGCGAAAGACGAGTCAAGAATGATAATCTCGCTGCGTGGACGATGTCAACTATGAGAACTCAAGGCCTATTGAAATGACTCGGTCGGTGTTTCTCTGCTCTAGTTTTTTCTTTTTGTCAAGCATAGACTGGATCACTTGCGCAAGGCTTGAGACCAAACCGAGAGCATCACCAGAATCTACTATCGTGCAGGCGGCAGCAGCAGAAGGATCTGATGGTACTATTTCTGGTTGGCGTAAACTAGATGCCGGTACTTCTACTTCTTCAAAAATGTCTTCGTCCTCAAAACCCTCAGGCACGGTGGCGTCAAACTACTTCGGTGATTTCACAACTTGGTCGACCCGAAGTGCGGCTGGGTTATCTTCAGTGCAAGATTGCTGGCTTACATCTTCAACACCGACAATAGTGTCATGGATCTATTCGAATCCTCTTCCAAAGGATTGGAGTTCAAAGGGCGCAGGGCTCTGGGGCATTTCAAAAATTTCAGTGGCCCCAAGGGGGTCGGAATCATCGAACATATCCATGAAAAATTGCGTGTTTGGTGAAGTGGCTTTAGTGTGCGAGGGTGAGGCGGCCTGGGCAGCTGTGATGGGAATGGTAGCTCCAATGGTCACAGATTGTCCTTGTGTGGAAGCAGAGGCGAGGGGAATGGGTAGTTCAATGCGAACAGTAGCAGGGGGTGGTAGCGCAGCTGACGATGTATACCTAGTGCGACGTCGTGATGTGGAAGGTGAGTCAGGAATGACGATCTCGCTGCGTGGACGGCGTCGACTATGAAAACTCGAGGCCTAGTGGGATGACTCGGCCGTGTGCTTCTTCATAGACCCAAAGCACAAAATCCAGGTGGAAGCCATGGATTTTGTTTTCTAGGTGAGAGGCAGCTAGAAGAGACAATAAAAAGCCAACATCGAACTGCTACTTAGTATTGCCCTTAATAGCTCGTTTGAGCTCAACAGAAACAGTCTTGAACCAATTATATGGTTCAAGAGGGGCTTTGGCCAACTTAGTGTGGGAGTCAACTATCCTATGGAGGATTTGTGACATGATGCGGTCTTTAATGAGATTGCCAACCATCAAGAAGTTATTCAGTAGATGGGCAGCAGCGTGTATGATAGGCTCAGTGATGGCTACAAGGAAGTATCCGTCGTTGGTCCAATGCAGATCATTGGTGAGGTCAATGTATGGCTTGACAGCTTGTTTGACCTGCTTGTGATTGGGTGAGGCCTGTGTACTGGACGCTATACCTATGGCTGTAAGGGCGGCCTCAATGACGTGCACCTTGTGTGTTGCTCTCTGAAAAGTGATATAAAATTTGGATTTCTCTTCCTTCCACGTATTGAAGGCAAGAGTGATGAAATCCATGCTGATTTTGTCAGAAAAGGCTCTCTCATGAATGCCCATTGCAGTGAGCAGAGGCTCCGCAAGGGTCATCCATTGAGTGACCATGCTTGTGCTAGGAAGGATTATGATGTCCGTTGCAGATGGGATATTACGATGGATAGTATAACGCAGAGACTGGGAAGTATTTGTAGAAGACATGATGAACAAAAAGGAAATGTAAGACGCGCAAAAGTATATCAAAAATCAGTTTAAGGTTCATACTGAGGGTAAGGTGCTCGGCAAAGGTTCCCAAAATGACATATTATTGATCATTCGCCTAGCTCAAAAAATGGATTTTTCCTAGACAAGAACCTTCGCCCAACTCAAATTATATAAATCTAAAGTGGATGTACAATCTAGAGGCTCAGCGAAGGCTTCTAATACTATATAGGCCAAATCTGACCAAAACAGTGATTTTCTATCAAAAAATATTATTCTTTTTTTTTTTCCATGCTGATGATTTTTTTTTTTTGACTGTTGCTCATCAGCTTTTTCTCAATTTTTTTTTTTTAACTGTCTTTTTCACACAAAAACTGAACAAATGAAATATTGAAAACAACAAATTGAAAAACAAATAAAGTTAAAAATCCTTGAGATCAGCCTTGTTGATTTGGCAGGGCCGACTGCCAAAACTTGCGTAATCGGCTGCCATTCACTGGAGTATCAAATCGGTTTCCATCCAAGTGTTCAAGAATTACTGCGCCATAATTTAAAATTGTCTATGCTGTATCGGTAGAGCTAAATTGTCTTCTGTTCACTTTCCCAAGCGGCTCCAACATGGAGTACTTCATTAGATTTTTCAAATTCAGCACAAAAAAGTGGCTCCTGATGGGCTTTTGGTTCTTCTTGAGCTAACTTTTGTGCTAAGACATCTTTTGCTTTTGGCACCAACTTCAGGAACTCTCCCAATGAAATATTGATCTTACTAAACACAATATTCATCTTTTCTTCAATACAAGCTGATTGGTTCCCTTGTGAAGTGGATGTAGAATGTCCTTGCTCTTCTTCTTTCCTCCTCCATCTCTCATGCTTTCTTTGGATTTATCAATTGTTGGATTTGTTAGTTGTTGGGATTTATCTTTATTATACTTTTTGTGAGAGAGAAAAGGAAGAGAGAGAGAAAAGTAAGTTTTTCTTTCACTGCAGTAGTGTTAGTGGATCCAGTGTTAATGGAGTAGTGTTAATGGTTAGCTTGCATTTAGGCATTTTGGTCTTGGCATGCTAGGATTAGCTTTGCATTATGGATGTGATTTGTGAGAGTTATGAGTGGTGACCGTATTTTCTATTTTTTTAATTTTTTGTTTCTTTTTTTATGCAATTCCATCCTATTTTATGTTTCCTATAATTCAATCTGAATAGGTAGGATTGTAGAGCATTGAAAGAGCTTTCTTTCCCTTAAATTTTTTTTAATTCCGTTTAGTATTGAGCAAGTTACAAATTTTTGAAATTGGCAACAAAATTTTGTAAACTTGTCAAAATCCAGAAATTCTGTTTTTTAAATTTTTGCTTATTTTTTATTCAAATTCCGTCCTATTTTCTATTCTCTGTAATTCAATTTGAATAAGTACAATTGTAGAGCATTGAAAATGCTTTCTTTCCATCTAATTTTTTTTTAGTTCCGTTTAGTATTGAGCAAGTTACAAATTTTGAAGTTGGCCACAAAATTTTGTAAACTTGTCAAAAACCCAGAAACTTTCAGATTTTAGTATTTTTTTTTGCCCTGTTTGATTCATTTTTTTTTTTTATTATTTCATTAAGTATTGAAGAAGTTACAAGTTTTTGAAAATGTCAAAAAAAAAAAATTCTGTGACCTTGTCATTAGCTTCAACAATGTCATTGCTAGCAGGTGCACCTATCTACAAGGATCAACATCAACAAGCATTATCTTGAGATCTTTTTTTGGATGGTGTCGACTACCCATTTGGCAATGAACAAGGTTATCATGAATGGCCACCGGACCCATATGGCTATTATTGAAAAATGTGCATTCAAGCTTCAAGGCAAGTGTCGTGGGACCGCCACCAGTTTTGGTGAGGGTTACTGTTGGAGGGTTTGCGGATCCCAAGGCAACCCTAACCCTAGTTAATAGGTGAGAGGGATTTGGCACCATGTGTGTGTAAGTCCAACCCGATGATCACATAGTTATTTGATTCGTTACAAGTCAATAAAAGGACTTTAGGCGTTTTTTGCGAGACTTTTAATGTCGTAGGGCCTAAATGTCAAGTTAGTGAATAAAGTTGGGTGTCCCTCCAATTTGGATGGTTCCCACTCTTTTTTAAATTTGAATAATTAGGGAGGCAGAAATGGACCAATAGGATTCAAAGGCCAGGGTCCTCCTCTCTACTATAAAAAGGGACCAACTCGAATTCCCCGACAACGGCGCCAAAACTGTAGTGGGTTTTTTTCCTTGCCTAACATGAATCCAAGATCTAGTCAATCTAGCATCAAAGAGACAAAGCTCGTAGGTTTGTTCCCATGAGAGCGATAGTATAGTTCATAGTTTAACATGAATGGAAGATCCAAATCTAACACTAACATTCATTAACCCTAAACATTAACACTACACATCCATTAACACTACGATCCACAACAAAGATAGCTTACTCTATCTCTCTCTCCGTTTCTCTCTCACACAAAATATAATAAGATACAATCCCAATAACATTCAGATCCAACAATCAGCAAAACCCAAAGAAAGCATGAGAGGTGGAGGTGGAAAGGAGAAGAGGAAGGACATTCATTAATCCATTCTTGAAGAGAACCAATTTGCTTTATTGAAATGAGAAAACGAACATGTGTAGGAACTCGAGTTGGTCTCTTTTTATAGTAGAGAGGACCCTGGCCTTTGAATCTTATTGGTCCATTTTTGCCTCCCTTATTATTCAAACTTAAAAAAGAGTGGAAACCATCCAAATTGGAGGGAAACCCAACTTTATTCACTAACTTGACATTTAGGCCTTGCGACATTAAAAGTCCTGCAAAAAGGCCTAAAGTCCTTTTATTGACTTTCTAATTAATCAAATAACTATGTGATCATCGGGTTGGACTTACACACGCATGGTGCCTAATCTCTCTCACTTATTAACTAGGGTTAGGGTTGCCTTGGAATCCGCAAATCCTCTAACAGTATCCCCCACCAAAACTGGTGGCAGTCCCACGACACCTGCCTCGAAGCTTGAATGCAAATTTTTCAATAATAGTCATATGGATCCGGTGGCCATTCATGATAACCTTGTTCATTGCGAAATGGGTAGTCGACACCATCCAAAAAAAGATCCCAAGATAATGCTTGTTGATGTTGATCCTTGTAGACAGGTGCACCTGCTAGCAATGACATTGTTGAAGCTAATAACAAGGCCACATAATTTTTTTTTTGACATTTTCAAAAATTTGTAACTTCCTCAATATTTAATGAAATAAAAAAAAAATTATATCTCTAAAAAGCCCTTTTAATGCTCTACAGCTTTAGCTATTCAAATGGAATTATAGAGAACAGAAGGTAGGACGAAAAATGAATCAAACAGGGCTAAAAAAAATACAAAAATCTAGAAGTTTCTGATTTTTGACAAGTTTACAAAATTTTGTTGCCAATTTCAAAAATTTGTAACTTGTTCAATACTAAACGGAATTAAAAAACAATTAAATGGAAAGAAAGGCCTTTCAATGCTCTAAAATCCCACCTATTCAGATCGAAGTAGAGAATAGAAAATAGGGCGGAAACTCAATAAAAAAGAAGCAAAAATTAAAAAAAAAAAATAGAATTTTTGGTTTTTGACAAGTTTACAAAATTTTGTAGCAAAAACGGTGCCAAAGTTGTTACTACAGCTTTAATATACATAATCGCTATTGTTCCATCTCTTCACATTCATTTGGATTTCCATCTTCCTCTGCTAGTCAGCCTGGTGGTGGACCGTTCATTCCACCTAACCCATCTCCTGGTTTCTTTTCATGTCCCCCACTTCCTGAGCCACACTTTGCTCGAGACTTTCGTGATAGGGTACAACTTGCTACCTATTCCGGTTCCTCTGACGGGAACTTATTAGAGAATTGGTTTGCTAATCTTGACAAATATTTTCAGATCTACCCTAAGATTGATCCCCAGAAGATCCAGTTGGCTGCTTTACATTTAGATGGACGTGCCACCACGTGGTGGCGAGTTTATAGAGCTGATCCTGATCCGGAAGGGCTCCATTTATGGCATACTTTTCGTCGTGACCTCCGTCATGCTATGATTGACCCTCAGTGGCTCGACCACCAACGTGATACATTCTGTAGTCTCACTCAGACCAGTGATCTTGCTTTTTATACATATCAGTTTATGGAGCTTTCTTATCTTTTCACAGATCTACAGCCCACTGAGCTTATTTCTCGTTACATTGCTGGGCTTCGTGGTGCTTTACATTATGATGTTTCTTCCTTCCGTCCTCCCACACTTGTTGAGGCGATGTCTCTTGCCAGTACTTTACAGCATAAGTACTCTGACACTATTCCTTGATACTTCTCCCAACCCCATCCTTCTACTTCATCTTTTTCCGCTGCGTCCACCCCTACACCTGTCCCTTCTGTTCCAGTTCGCTGACCTTCAGCAGCAGCGTCTTTGCTTTCGTTGTAAGAGTCGTGATTATTTTGCCCGTGATTGCCATCAACCTCTCCCTACTACTACTACTGTTTTTTACCATGAGGGAACTACTCCAGATGATTCCGATATCTACATTCATATTTCTGATGAGCCTGACCTATCCTCTGAGCCTTCCACTAATTTACTTCCTGCTACTTGCCATGCTCAGCTTGCCTATGCTACTTAGACAGGGCATCCTGGTCCTCATTCCATTCGGTTACGTGTACGTATTACAGGTCGTAACTATATTGCTTTCGTTGATACTGACAACACTCATTCTTTTATTAGCAATTATATCACTAGTCGGATACGTGCTTCACCTCTTCTTGCTTCACAACCTCTCACAGTTGAGGTTGTCAGTTCCCATTCTTTTCCTAGTTCTCAGATGTTTCAGCGTTTACCATACCCCATTGGAGATTTTTTTGGACAGGCAGATCTTTACATTATTCCTATGGAACGTTATGATCTTATCCTTGGTGCTGATTGGTTTGCATCTCTTGGAGCCGTTACACTGGACTTGACACAACAGACATTGACATTTGTACTTGACGTAGTTACACACTCACTTGTTGGCATTGATTCTCAAGGAGACTTCCAGTTGGTTATCGGGAAGCAGTTTATGCATAGCCTACCAAAGGCTGACGATGCAGCTCTTCTTTCCATTCAGAGTACATCAGTTGATGCTTCACTTTCACCATCCGTGGGTCCTCTTCCTCAGGTTGATGCTGCTTCAGATTTACAGGTTGATGTTGTGTGCCTTGCGCCTATATGCCTTGATTCACAGATATCGTATTCAGTGGTCATTCCTGGTTTCATTGATATTGAGACCGTATACCTTGGTGGTATTTCTACTATTGCTTTTGCGCATACTTTAGATTGCCCTCCTGGTTCAGTGGTTGGTGCAGTATCTTCTCCATTGGTCTCTATATCTCCATCTCTTGAGTCTGTTATGGCCGATGTTCCTGTTGATTTCTATGGGGTTCTTCATGGGTCCACGTTTGATGGTTTACTCGCTATTGGTGATCAGGTTGTATCATCTTTCGCTTTACTCCATGGATCTTTGCTTGAGGTTTGTGATCTGCCTCATGATATTTCTACGGTTCCTGACATGATTCATGCGCCTTTGGCCCTTACTGCTACACATTTTTCATCCAAGGATATTTGCCAGATGGTCACTATTACTTATCTAGGGTATTTATATGCTGGGATCTTTCTAGATGAGTACACGGACATCCTTCCGTCTCCTGGTGTTTCTACATATAGGTTTGCTGCAGTCCATGCCGATGCTATGGATATATGGCATTCCTGATTATTACATATAGTTTGGTTTTCATTTGGACCTGTTGATTGGTGCTGGTTTTTTCATATTATTGATCGCCTATGGTGCGGATATCTCTATGATTATGCATGTGGCTCTCTATCTGTTCCTTGGATTGTTGCTCATTGTCAGGCTTGACATATCCTGTTGGCTTGGGTTATTGCCTCCGTTCCAGCTACTGTTTGTTTGGGTGATCTTCAAGTTCCCTATCATTTCAGGTTGCTCCATATCGCTTGGTCTCCGATGCTGAGTTGCCACTTTGTTCTGGTGTTCCGAGACCATCAGGGTACCTTGAGAGAATTCCTTCTCCTCTCTTGGATAGTTTTTGGGGATGTTGTCGCCATATACTTCAGTGTTGCTCATATGTGCTTTGATACTCATTCCCAGCTACAAGTGGATATTGCTTCGATGCTTGCTACTGATGTTGCGGAACATGTTCCTCGTTCCAGTGCATTTCTTCTATTCCTCACTTGTGCACCTGGTGTGTACTTTGGGATTACACTTGCGGCCAATTCCGATGGGTCATCCGATTCTCCATCAGTTTTTGGTGTATCCTATGATGGATTGGTATGTCCATATAAGGCCTTTCTGGATGAGTTTTTTGGCTATAGTTTGTCAGTTGGGGCCTCTACTATTTCTAGATTTGTTGCTACTATTTTCATGCATCATGTCTTTTTAGATGATGCATTGATTTCTTGGACCTTCTGGAGCTTTTGGCATGCTGCTCTTCTCGTGATATGGGCCTTGAGGGTACCGTATGCCATTGGTACTTCTCATTCATGGGTCCTATGAATACCTTGGGCTTTTGACTATGTTGGTGCATATTTTTCCATTTTAAGCTATCATTTGTCAGGATGATCTCCTTGGTGCTAGTCTTCTGATGCTGCTATCTTTTCTTGGGGCACCTTGCACATATGGTTGATGGTTACGTGTATCATGCGGCTATTCGCGATGAGTGTCCATCTCTTTTTCAGTTTTCTTATTGGCTTCCTGGTGCTGATGCAATTCTACCTTCTCGGGCTTTTTGGATACCTTGGTGTTCGAGAGCTTATTACCCGGGCCAGTTTTCATTTACAGCATGTTCAACAACGTTATCAGATCTCAGTTGATCGTCACCGCCGCCATGTTGAGTTTCGGCTTGGAGATATGGTTTATCTATGCCTACGGTTTGCACGTCATCATTTTGTCCAGGGCCATGCTTCTACTGAGAAGCTTGCACCACGTTATTATGGGCCTTATCGCATTTTGGAAGTTCTTAGTCCAGTTACATATTGCTTATAGCTTCCTGCTTCCACACATGCCTGTGATGTATTCCATGTCAGTTTATTACGTGCTGCTATTGAGGATGACGCTCCTTGTGATGCTAAGTTTCCTACTACTCCAGAGTTATTTCCATTTTTATTTGCTGGTATATTATAGGTTCGTCTATACCATAGTTGATGCCGCCGACAGATTCAGTTTTTGGTCCAGTGGGATGGCCGTCCTATTAAGGAGGCCACATGGGAGCTATTGATGTCTTTTATCATACACCATCACTTGCGGATTAGGCTCATGCTCTTGCTGCACTTGTTGATTCCTCTACATCAGATGTTGTTCTAGCTATTGATGCACTAGGGCTTGTTGCTACTTGATCCAGTTTCTTTTCGGCAGTTGGGTCTTTTTCTTTTGTGCCAGGGAGAGTTATGGACTTGGCTCATTACATTCACCGTGTCCATTTACATTTACTTTACTTTATGCATAAGCAGGCCTTGGGCCCTTTTTTATTTATTAGTGACACTTAGACTATATGGTTGGCCTTTGGCCTTATTATTCATTATTAGGCCATTTGGACATATTATTGGAGAGTGGGGGCCTTCTTGGAGGGCGCACTATTTTTGACTTTGGGCCTTTTTGCGGGACTTTTAATGTCGTAGGGCCTAAATGTCAAGTTAGTGAATAAAGTTGGGTTTCCCTCCAATTTGGATGGTTCCCACTCTTTTTTAAATTTGAATAATTAGGGAGGCAAAAATGGACCAATAGGATTCAGAGGCCAGGGTCCTCCTCTCTACTATAAAAAGGGATCAACTCGAGATCCTACACATGTTAAAGCAGATTGGTTCTCTTCAGAAATGGATTGATGAATGTCCTTGCTCTTCTTCTTCCCTCTTCCATCTGTCATGCTTTCTTTGGGTTTTGCTAATTGTTGGATCTAAATTTTATTGGGATTGTATGTTATTATACTTTTTATGAGAGAGAAAGGGGGAGAGAGAAAGAGTAAGCTATTTCTATTGTGGATCATAGTGTTAATAAATGTAGTGTTAATGGATGTTAGAGTTAGATTTGGATCCTCCATTCATGTTGAAATCTGAACTATACTATCGCTCTAATGGGAACGAACCTACGCGTGACAACTAGCTTTGTCTCTTTGATGCTAGATTGACTAGATCTTGGATTCAGGTTAGGCAAGGAAAGAAACCCACTACAATTGATAATCATAATAAGTTTTGGTAGTTTATTAATGCTTGGTGCTGCACATGTACCTTAGAAATTCTATTCTATAACTAATTCTGACCTTTCTTTTTGCAACATCGGGAGCTAATAGTTAGTAATAAGCTGTGTTATTCTTGATTATGTACCTTTCACAATCTGTGAGAACTATGATGAAGCATGACTCATTCTAAAGCACTATCCCTTTACAAAAATCATAGGTTTGATACGAGTTTTCATATCTTTCTGAGCAATTGTGTATCAAAAAGTTATTTATTGGAGTTTTGGAATATTTGAAGTAGAGATGCCATTAAGCACACGAATTCTGTGGTCATTATGTTTTTATTAGACAAGGCACACAATCAGACTCACAATTAGACAGGGCACACAATTAGAAAAGGCATTTACTATTTCTGATTTCCAGACTCACTACACTAATCCATAACTTCTACAAACTTTTGCTCATGCATACCTTGATATTCTCCCTTGAAAAGAACTGTTAAGGTAAAAGATGAAAATAATTTTATTTTGTTTATAAGATTCAAGCTTGGACTGACAATTCTCTAGTTGCAAGCTTTCTTTCATCCATAACTTCATTTTCTTCCAAATTCGGCCAAATCTACTTGGCCCAATTCGACCAATTTGACCAAATTCAACCGATTCGACCAAGTTGGCCCAAGATTTGACCAAATTTGGCCAAGTCGACCAAAATTTGACCAAATTCGGCCAAGTTCGACCAAAATTTGGCCAATTCGACCAATTTGACCAATTTGGCCACTTGGCCAAATTTGGCTAAATCAACCAAAGTCGATCAAGTTGACCAAATTTGACTAGGGTCGGAAAATCTCTTTTTGACAGGGATGACAGTGGGTCAAACTTTTACCATTGGGTCGGATTTTTTCACTTTTGTTTGATAATTCATTGTTTGGCTACATAATCATTGTAGTACTGACGATTTCAAAGTTGGTTACTATAAGATTGGACATGACTTCTATCATTATGTTTTGTTTAATATTGATAGGCGTACTCATGCATTAGGAAAGCAGGCTCCATTCTGTTGCGCTCGATAAGTCGTTCACAGCCTTTCACTAGTAAGCACGTAGAGGTTAGGATTAGAATTCGTTCTCACAAAACCATTGGAGAGAAAGTAGCTATCTATGTGACCATACCACGCTTGCCATGCTTGTTTTAGGCTATAGAGTGCTTTCCACAACTTGCACGCTTTGTCTTCTTGGCCTTTCACTACATAACCTTGTGGTTGGAGCATATAGACTTTATTTTCTAAGTCTCCATTCAAGAAAGCTGATTTCACTTCCATTTGATGGATTTTCCAACCAAAAAATGAAACTAATGTGATCACCAAGCGTAAAGTAATCCACTTAACTGTAGGAGCAAATGTCTCTTCAACTTCAGTACCTTTGTTCTACTTGTACCATTTGACCACCAAGTGCACCTTTTGCTTCTCAATCAATCTATCAACATGAAACTTAGTCTTGTATACCCATTTGTTACTAATGGATTTCTTTCCAATTGGAAGATCAACTAAATCCCACATACCATGTCTTTGGATTGAGTCCTTCTCATCCTCCATAGACCATTGCCATTACTTGAGATCTTTTGTCTCTTCAAAGGTTTTTGGCTTCTTGACACTTCATGATGTCACTTATAAGGGCATAGTTCACATTTCTTCTCCCTTCCCCTTGTGAGCTTGATCTTGGTAGATTCTGTCAAATTTTAGAGTTTAAGGACTCATTTTGATCCACAAATGATCAATAAGAGCGATTGGTAGCTCAGGATCTTGATCTATATCAAGACTAGCATCCAATACTTGCTTCTACTTGACAATTTCTACTAATTATAGCAAGAACAATAAAAAAAGATGATCCAAAGGCTTGACACGTGTGAAGTACAGTAGGTGTATGGCCTGATAACAAAAAATATGTTTACTAAAAAAATACCAAGCATTCATTCCCAAAGAATTCGCTTAAGAGAGTGAAAACACAATGATAGCTCCCAAATCAATGTTTCTCAAGATTTACCTCACAATGGATCCATCATGGATCAAGTACACAATCATCATAATCTCTCTCTAGGATGTTTCCAGCATGTGTGGGACAACTCATTCTACTCATCCATATCTACTTTGGATAAGATCTATCTAATTTGCCACATCATCCACTGGTGGTTTGTGTTGACTTTCTAGATTCCTACAATCTAGGAGATAACTCCAACAATTTAGGAGATTTGAAATTTGACTCAAATAAAATCTAAGTACAATGGATTTGGATATTACAAGTGTTATTTCACATGCGTGGACAGGTCCTCACACGTGTGGATCCACATAGATACCAAAAAAATTGCTTAACAATGTGAAATTTGCTAAAATCTAACACACCTCCTCAATTTTTACATTGATACATCTATGGTACATCTATCTACAACTCCTAAGGCTGATCTTAACTTGATAAATGAAGCCTTTGGTAAGGCTTTAGTGAGTAGATCAGCAAGGCAATCTGAAGAAGATACATGATGTAGCTAGATCTCCTTTGCTTGAACCTTTTCTCTCACAAAGTGGTGAGCAATCTCTATGTGCTTGCTCCTTGCATGGAATGTGGGATTGGTTGCTAATGCTTGGCTTGAGTGGTTGTCACAATATATGATTGACTGCTCCTTGGCCTCCATGACTTGCAACTCCACCAAAAGCCTCTTCAACCACAAAACCTCTTTGGTTGTTGATGTTAATGCCTTGTATTCTGGTTGAAGATAGAGAAATTGTCTCTTGCTTTTTTGGAAAGCAAGACACTATGCCATTGCAAAGAAATGTAAAAAAATCACTTGTGGACCTCCTATCCACTATATCACCTACAAAATCAGCATCCGAATGTGCCCTCAAAGCAAGGTTAGATCCATGATACAAAATGCCAAAGTTCTTGGTGGCCGAGATGTACCTCAACACCCTTTTTGCATTTTTCCAATGACAAACCAATGGATTTTGCATAATTGGCTTAGCTTACCTACACTACCTTAGATCAGGTCTAGTTATAGTAAGATAAATTAGGGAGCCTACAAGTCTTCTATATAGTGTGATGTCCTCAAAAGATGCTTCAACATCACCATTAGAGACTTTCACATTTTGCTCCATAGGAGTATCTACTCCTTTACAATCTTTCATTTCAAACTTTTCTAAGATAGAAGAAGCATATTTGGATTGACAAATAACACTCAAATCTTTGCCTCTTGAAACTTCTATTCTGAGTATGAAATGTAAAACACCAAGATCTACCATCTTAAATTCTTTCGACAATGCTATTTTCAATTTGTGTATACCATCATGATCATTTCCACTAAGGATAATGTCATCTACATATAAAATAAGAATGATGACTTTACCATCATTAAATCATAAGTACAAAGAAGGATCATAAGCACTTACAACAAAATTTATAGAGTTTAAGAAAGCATTCCATCTAGAGTACCAAGCTCTAGGTGCTTGCTTAAGCCCATAAAGGCTTCTTAGCATCAAACATACTTTTCCTTCTTGATATTCTTTGATGAAGCCCTTGGGTTTCCTCATAAAGATCTCCTCTTCCAAATAGCCATTTAGAAAGGCATTAGTCACATCAAGTTGAAATAGAGGCCAATTGAAAGTAGTTGCAAGAGAAATGATCAACCTTATAGAAACTAGTTTAGCAACATGAGCAAAAGTTTCATCAAAGTCTACTCCCTTGGTTTGCAAGGATCGCTTTGCCACTAGCCTTGTCTTATGTTTGTTGATGCTCCCATCTTGGTTGTACTTCAATCTATAGATCCATTTGCACTCAATTGGTCTTCTTCCATGAGGAAGATCCACAATCTTCCATATGTGATTCTCCATAAGAGCATCATACTCCTTTTGCATGGCATCCCTCCATTCTTGTGACTCCATATCATCTTCAAAGCAACTCGGCTCATCAAGCATAGATGTTAGAAAATTATAAGAGGTAAGTGAATGAAGATCTTCCCTTTGTTCACCTTTGTCAACATAGGTGAGCCTTGATAGCTCGGCCTTCCTTCTTGTAGATCTTCTTGGAGCTCTCGGGTCTTGAGGTGGATCCTCAAGATCTTGATCACATGTAGGCTCCTCCTCAAACCTTGCAAGATCCTTGACATAAGGTGGATTAGTAGCACTTTCATTCATCTTGTAGTAGTTATATTCATCAAATGTAACATCTCTACTCACTAAAATCTTTTTAGTGATAGGATTATAGATTCTATATCCCTTGCTATTTTCACCATAACCAACAAAGATTCCTTTTATGAATGTAGGATCATCCTTCTTGCTTGTATCTAATGATTGAAAAACATAACAAGTAGATCCAAAGATTCTAAGATCTTTGAGATTTGGCTTCTTACCAAATAGAGCCTCAAAAAGACGTTACTTGAACATCAGCATCACACAATACCAAACTTTAGAGATCGGGGAATGGACTGAGACGAATCGTCGTTCCTAGATAGAAACCTCTTTTTCCCTTTGGGCTCCACATATCAAACTGAAGAGAGGGTGACACACGCTTCAAACACAATACATGCAAGCAAAGAAGTTATTTGGCTCAGAAAGATTCCTTTCAGATATCCATCCCCAGGGTTTCATGCTGCTGTCCCCAATCTCGCTCCCATTGGCCGGACAAGTGCACCCCGAGTTTGTAAGATCAACAGAAAAGGTGCAAGTAGCAGGAACTCACCCTCACCCAATGAAGGATCGGCCGAGCAAAGCCAGGCAGACCTGTTCATCACCAACATACTTGGTGGAGTTAGTGCTCAAAATGCGAGTACATCTTATAAGGATTCCATCCTCCAAGGATGCCACAACAATGAGGCGAATGAATGTAAGAGATAACAGACATTAGGCAACAAATACATTACACTCGCGTAAAACATCAAGTTATAACCTTGGCTGGCTACAGGAGGCTGTGCAAGAGCAAGGGCAAGCAGCAGACGCCCATAAACAGAGAACCCAACAAAACCCAGGGACTTGTTGAGGGGCGAGCTGGCTTGGAAAGAAAGCTTTATCTACTGATTGATTGAAGCTGCAAGTAAGAAAACTGACAAAAGAACATCATAAAGATCAACGAGATGAAGAGAGAATCGTAAGAAGGTTCTACCTTTGCTGCTGCATAGCATTTAGCTAATCTGCTTCTGCATTCCTGTACAGGATCGATTGAGCTTGCTTAAATTAAAACATACCACTGTTATGATCATAGGATATCTGTCCATGAGCACATAGCATAGCATACTATTACTAGTATTCTGATGATGGCTGGCTTCATCCATCCTGCTGCGTCTGCACCTGCAAAGCTGTGCTTATTATTATTCTGTTCCCCCGCGACTGACTGGCTGATTGCTTGCTTAACAAGTAAGAAGAAAGAAAATCAAACATCTTGTGTGTTTGCTTGCTGGGACTGCCGATTGATTGATTGAAGGATATTTGAGGATCGATTTGTTACTTGTTGGATTTGGATTTTGATCAATTGAAGATTGGTGAAAGGACAGGGGGAGGCGGAGGGGGCCGCGCGAACGCGAGCCCCCGCTATCACAAATTATAACATGCACTCTCCCCGTAGGGAGATGCGAGATGCGCAGGCAGCCCTAGGCCATTGACCTTCGGGATCACCGATTGACTCCGCCCAGGTAAGTATGAAACAACATGCCATGCTCCTCTTACTTCTATCTCCTACCCCCTCCCTTCTCGTCCCTTTGCTTATGGGACATATGTCTATCTTCCCATCTCCTCCTTTTACATACATTTATATTCCATACACAACCACCATATTTCTTTATTTATACTATCTTGACATGGCACGTGCTTTCCTTTAATTTTGACACCTCTCTTGACAACTTAGTTTCAATTTTGAGAGCCATAATTCTACTATCTATATTATCTTTGCAAAGACTTCATTTATTTCATTGGGCCCTAAGTATACATTTTGTGATTAATTAACCACAACCTGTGGATGCTTACTACTAAAGGTACTCAAATCAGCTTTAAAATCAAGGACTGACCGACTACTACTACACAAATGCACCTTTTTCTTTTTTCTTTTTGCAAAGTGGTGATTTGTGTTAGTTGCTCACTATATGTCATTGACCTCGTGAAGCAATGTGGACCTATTCCATTCCTTACAATGAAGGCAACTCCCCTAACCATTATGCTACCACAGCCTCAACTTGGCAGAAAGGTCCACAAATACGCTAGCTAAGTTACATCACCCATAAACATTGCATGTTCCTTATTGACCACATCGCATATTGTTACACAACACATACATAGATGACCACACATGAAAGACTTTCTCTGAGTTTCGATAAGCGTTCAATTCTGCAAGATTTGACAAACTCCCAACTACTATAGCAGCACACTTTTTCTTTCTTTCTTTTTGCTACATGGCGTGAACACAAAGGTTTCAGCTATGGAACCAAACCACCTTGGCAAGTGCAGTAGAAGCTGAAAGTCAAACTCCATGATGACTGAATACAAGAGAGGAGAGGTTTCTAGCAACCGAAAACCAAAATAGAAGTGGGGGATGGTGAGTTCCTACAGTATATGTAGACTCTCCAGTCTAGAAATATTTCATATAGGATTCCAATTTTCAATCAAGTGCTTTTTATCATCTCTACATGCATATAAAGCCACTGATCACCATGCCACATGCCACAGCTCCACATGTCCTAATGCATGTGCTTGGGTCCTCCCAAGGTTATTATTTATATTTTTGGCCTAGTTTGGAGTGACAAGGCATAACTAATAAACTCGCACACTGGAGTGTCAAATATCCATGTCAAGGATTATTTTGAATCCTCTAAATTGTTCATGGACGTAATATTCTTCCCCCCTTAAATAGGTTCTATCCTCAAAGCATAAAAGAAAAATTAAAAACCAATTCTCTAACTTTCCACACTTACCTACAAAATCATTCTCATTCGCAAGACCTGAAATATCAAATAAGTACTCAAAAAGAAAATGATTTTTCAATTGTTTATCTCTGCTCTAGAGTACAATCTCAAGTTTGAAAAGTTCATTTGGTGATAATTTTTTCAATTGGGTATAATTCTCTGCAAATCAGTAACATCACCTTCATGTGAATCACTTTACATGAAACACTAGGTGATTCATCAACTTTCTTTGGAGATTTGGATTCAAAAGCTAAAGAAACAAGCAATTATAGTCCAAAATTGTCTACAACACGAATACCTTTAGAACATCCAAAATTCTAAGACATATTAGTTCATCATACTAGAATCTCTAGGAGATCCATCAAGATCCAAATGATTTTAACAACGGAGAATAAATCTCAACCGAATTCAAGGAATATTGTCTTAGCAAAGACATTGAGCAACAATTCACCACTTCTTATTCACTTCAGTTGAATGGACTTGTTGAGACAAAGAATTGATCCTTAGTGTATGGACTTCAGTTGAATGGACTTGTTGAGACAAAGAATTGAACCTTAGTCGAAGCGGCTAAGTGTATGCTTGCTCATGCGACACTGCATAAGTTTTTCTAAGCTGAAGTTGTTTCCGCCACAACTTATATTTAGAACAGATGCTCAAATAAAGGACTCTTAGACGAAATATCTTATGAAGTTTGAAAAGGCTCCAAACCAACTATCGAACCTTAGAGTTTTTGGATGTATTGCCTATGTGTAGATACCGAAGGAGATAAGAAAGAAATTGGACTCCCATAGTATCAAATCCATTTTTATTGGTTATAACTTTTCAAACAAAGCTTATAAGTTTTATGATCTCGTTGAATTGAAAGTATTCACTTGCAGAGTGTTATCTTTATCGAGGATCAATTTATTGATCTCAAAGACAAGGGCAAGGCATAGACAGTTGAACTAATGAACACTCATGTTTTCGATACGACTATTTTTTATTGAAGGTCCAAATACGTCAATTGTACACAAACAACTTATCAATAGCGAATCAAAAGAAGATGTTGCAACTTAGCAGCAAATGTTTAGGATCCACATTAAGGGAGAGTGTTGGATTTCTATTTTCGATTGAAATTGATAATAATGATGATAATTGTGAATACTTGTATATAATCTTTTCTTATAGTTTGTAGGTTTATACGTAAGTTTGAATAGTCTGCAGAAATACATTGAAGTTCACACAGTCCAGAAGATGTCCGAATATTTTCAAATTCAAAAAATTGTCAAATGAAATTAGAAGAATATTTAAATATTCAAAATATTGGGACATGTCAAATAGAAGGCTAGATAAAACCTTATATGTAGCAACTCCAAGGAGATCTGCATCAAATTCTAAATTGCCACTTGGTTGTACTAGAATAATGGCTCATTTCTATTATGATTGTGCCAGCCACTATACAAGAATAGATCTAGTGTATAGATTTCAATTTTAAAAGAAAGCTTGTCAAGTGATCAAATCTCTCAGATTTCATTGTCTTTTTGAGTTGATTTGTTATTCCTGCTGATAAGTTTAGACGATTTGTATTAAGCTATCATGAATATAGTATATATATGAGCGACTTATGTAGCAGAATAAACGAAACAATTTGTTTCATCCTATGAAAAGGTTAGAATTTAATTAAGTTTCTACCCATGGACTTACAATACACGTGCCATAGTAGAAGTTTATTCCTGAAATCCAGAAAAGTGTCAAATATGGGTTACTCATGGAGTTGTTCTTGGCCATGTGATTTTGAGACATGGAATTGCTATGGATTATTCCAAAATCAAGATCATTGTGGAATTGCCTCCACCAAGAACACTCAGAAGAGTATATATTTTTATGGGTCATGCAAATTACTATCAAATATTTATCTTATTCTTTGCGGATCTGGCATGACCTATATACAAATTGACTATTGTACCGATTTGGACAACTGAGGCCTTGGAAGCATTTGAAAAATTGAAGAAAGCCTTAGCTTCTGCACCGATCTTACGAACTCCAAATTGGACATTTTATGTGCATATTGATGTGTCAAAATATGTTTCACGGGAGGTGAAAGCTTGGAGAGATAAAAACGGCTGGAAGAAATCATTCTTTGGTGTATTTGCAGGTTTGGAGCTCCGAATCATTAGTGGGGAACGAAGACATAGTCCCGGAGGCATCAGAAAGGCCAGGGCAATATCAAACAAGTTGAAAATATGTTGAGTGGGGAGATTTTTACAATACTTCCTAGTTGTTGTGAAAAGCACAGTCTCGGAGACATCCAAAAGGCCAGGGCAGCATTAGACAGATTGAAAATCTGTTGAGTGGGGGAGATTCTTACAATACTTCTTAGTTGTTGTAGTGGTCGTGGAAGACACCAATCAAGAGGTGGAAACTCATATCATGGATCGTTCCAACAATTTCAAGAACAATCCAATGATGGCCCAAATCGAGACAATTGGAATCAAGGGCGAGGTCAATGACGCGGCTATTCCAAGCAAAATAAACTTGGAAATTGTAGGTTGGGAGCGTGAATGCTTCAAGAAATAGAAGGAGATAGAACAAAGAAAAGGCAAATGGCAAGCGGGCAATTATGCTGATCAACATCAATTTGATGATGATTATTATGAAAACAATTATGCTGATCAACATCAATACGATGATGATCAATATGAAGATGATACAGGTAAGAGTTCAAACTTGTTCATTACAACATTAATGACAAGTGATGAAGCCAGGGATATCTTGTACATTGATAGTGGTGCATCCAAGCACATGACTTCAAGGAAAGAGTGGTTTTCAGAACTCAAGGAAACTCACAAATGATGAAGTTGGACAAGCCGATGGCAAATTGCTATCTGTTAAAGGAATTGGAGTGGTACCAGTGAAGTTAGCCAGCGGGAAGATAAAGCGAATAAGCAATGTGCAATATGTACCTAGCTTAGCTAACAATCTACTATCTGTTGGGATGGTGGATGATCAACAACTCAAGGTTGAGTTTGACAGTGACAAATGTCTTGTCAAAGACATCAAGAATCACTACAAAGTGATTGCTACAAGAGGTAGGGTCAACGAGAATCAACTCTACATATTGTAAAATCTGATGTGCCTTGTAGGTATTTGAAAATCCTCTTCACAATATCTCAATGCCGTCTTTTTGGATTTGACATGTACCTACTCACAATTCCCACTAGATTGGCAATGTACATTCTCGTACAAATTGTTGCATACATTTGCATAGAGTGTGTGTGGCATTTTCTAGATCTCTTGCTACTCCATGAAACAAGGTTGTGTAGATAGCTTGAACCCAACAAAAATAGGAACATTGACAAGTTCGCAGTCATGCAATTTGAATCTTTGTAATATTCTCTCAACATACCTACTTTGTCTCAATCAAAGCTTCATACTCTAACGATTTCTTTTGGTTTCAATGCCCAATAATAGTGTGCCTCTCCAAGATCTCTCATCTCAAAATGTGATGTCAATGAAGACTTGACATCTTAGATCATTTTCTTGCTACCAACTGTGCTTTGTACTCATCCATATAAGTGCCATATGCATTGTATTTCTTTTTGAACACTCACTTATTACGTTTCGTTTTTTTGCCACCAAGTAGCTTAACTAATCCCATGTTCTTAATAGATAACACAAAGGTAGAACGAAAGTCATAAAGAGTATATCTTTTGGGCTGCCTTTTGTACCTACATGATCTCCTCACTTCTAGAGTCTCTTTAGATATAACTGCTTCTTCAAGAAAGTTCTCCCCCTTTGTTAATTCATTTTTAGAAATTTTTTCAAGAGACTAAAATTGCACATTTTTTAAAGGTGTCATCATTTGGTTATTCCTCTTTCTTCAGAGACTTGAAATTATTCTAAAGACAACATCACGACTATATTCTATGTTATGTAATTTCAGGTTATAAAGCTTGTATCCTTTTATAAATCACCATAACCGATGAAAATGGACTTTTATGTTTATACTCTACACTCACACATGGTCCTGTTCTCTTTGGGAACATGCTTAAATGCTTCACAACCAAATAAGGTGTTCTTAAGGGAAGGCTTTTCACCTATCTGTGCCTCTTATGGAGTTATTTCATGCAGGATTGACCTTGGTAATCTATCAATCAAGTAGCTTGCCATCATCGCTAGATTTTTTCTTTTCAAACCAATACAATTGACTCCTTGCTCTTTCTAGCAATGTTATGTTAATTTTTTTTGCAATTCCATTTTGCTATGGCATATTAAGAATTTTCATGTGTCTTGTTACTCCATGAATGGAAAATGGAGATGAGCTGTGCTCAAATGAATGGAGTTGCATAAAGAATGAACAGAACATTGTTGGAAAGTGCAAAGAGTTAGCTGTAATGGTTTTATTTTTCAAAGACAAGGTTTTGATGATTGTGAGCTACTTTATCATTAGGTCACCAAAGTCAAAGTTGTCGAGAAAGTACAACCAAGTTTTCCTTAAGAAATCATCTATAGAGAAATTGTAATATTTGGAATGTTTCAAAGTAGGAAAATCTAGAACAACAAAAGCCTTAGTGTGTACTAGTTTTAAATTTCCTTTCACTTTCTTAGTAGATGTGAAAAGCTTTATCCTATTTTGTTTGCCATAAATGTAGAGTTCATGTAACTCTATATCCAAGTTGCGATCGATGCTAGAAATATTATTTTGCAATACCTTTGTATGGCCCAGTCTCCTATTGCACAACATAGTCTTCTTAGTCAACAACATCTTGGCCACACTTGTCTTGATGTTATTCTCAAAAATGATTAAACTCAATGTATGTAGCATATTACATCAAATTTTCAGAACGTTTCAACACAAACTCGTTTTGCTAGCACCAATGCTCCTCAAACCATCATTCTGCATGCACTTTTGTTAAATATGACTTTCACTCCTAAATCACACAATCTACTCACAAACAATAGATTTTGATCAAACTAGAACTATGCAGAGCACCAAAATATTTTTTATGTCTCACACATCTTAGAACGTTACTTTGACTCTTCTTTGTCCCTACAATTTCTTTTTACGGATAATCATTTCCTACAAAAACATCAACTCTAATCATAGCTAAGATATTGATAACATCACTCCTCGTGGAGAGTCATATGAAAGAAGCAAGAGAGTAATTCAAGTGGCAAGAACAACCCATTCCTCACTCTCCTACAAGCTTGAGTTACCTTAGCCTGTGCGTCCTATTGGTTGAGTGGCCATGAGATTTACTATGGAATGGACCGGGCAGAGACCATTCTGCCCGGTAAGGATTTCCAGAAATTTTTTAGGCGAGGCCCGAAGGGGCCGAGCCTATATTTTTTTGGAAATCCGAACCGGGCAGAATGGCCTTTGCCCAGCCCATTCCATTTCGTAATGGATTTTTGGACCCTTTCTAAACCAATCCTTTGCTGCCACGTGGCAAGCGCAAGCAAAATCAGCACTAAGACCAATCAGATGCTGCCACATGGCAGACGCAGGCAAAATCTGCACTAATCTTTTTTTTGAAAAAATAGGTGACTATTTTACTTTTTAATCTGTTTAGAAATGGGCAGAATAGTTACTAATACTCACCAAAAATCCATTGCTTGAAGGTAAGGTGGTTGTCTCACTTTGAGCAAATTGAAGGGTCCTTTCTCCTTCAAAGGAATGAAGACCATTGTTTTGGCTCTCACTTGAGGCTTAGAGCCAGCCAGTGGTGATCGTGAGGGAGGGCGGATATGGCCACCTATCTTCGACTATTTGTCGCTGTTTTCTGGAGCATCGCCTTTTTGTACATTCTGGTTTGTGCTTGCCTCTTTCCACTCCTCGGTTCGCAGCATAATTCATTCCTGGATGAGGATGATGATGATGGAAGGGAAGTGTTGGCAGATTTTTTCAAATTCAATACATGCTCATTAGCAGCACCTTCAGGCTTGTTCCGATCTTTCATTCTCTCTTAATGCATCAATTTCACATGAATTCTCTCTGTTCTCACATGTTTTAACTATGCATGAGCTCTGGGATGTACTCGCAAGTTTTGTGCTTTGCTCCAGATCGTTCACTTGGTTTGTTGATAGGAATGCAAGATTTGCTATTGCAACTACCTGTGCAAAATCTCCTTATTCTTTCTTTGAATTTGCAGGAAATAGTTGCCAATCAGATGGAAAGTTTGTCTTCGGTGTGGCAACTGCACCAGCACACGTGGAAGATAAGCTGAATGACTCATGGTTAGAGTTTGCAAAAGGTCATGATGGCCATTATCCCGTATGCATTCTTGCTTACCTTGATTGTGTCAGCGTTACATTGTATGTTATCCTGGATCACAGAACCCTTTTTCTCACGGGTGCAATTGATGTATCCAGGTTTGAGTGTGCAGGTCTTAATACCCATGACTCAATATGAACTTTAATCATTGTTAATTGCTCAAACATGTCTTCAGTATTTTCCAGCTCAATTTTTACATGATTGGACGGGGGAGATCACATTTGCGGACCCTCATTATCCACTGATTTTTGTTTGAACCTCAGTAGTTGTAATCTTAGCACCTGAAAATACGGAGCCCTCATGGATGGAATCTTCACAGTATGGAGGCCTCTCAGATGGAATATGTAGATATGGAGCCCTTTGGGATGGAATATTTTGATATTTTTGAGGTGTAATTTTGGGCAAGATTTTTGTGACACATATTAAAGGCTTAGAGTTTGGAACCAACTTCTTGTTGCGGTCATTTTCCTACAATTCACAAAAGTTCAACCTATCATGTTCAAGGGCCTGATAACCTCATGTAATATCTTCAATTGGTGTTTTTTCCACACAATTGTCAGATCATGCAAGTTTTTCATTGGTTAGACATGCGCGTCCGGGCCGGGTGCGGGGTCGGGGGCATCCGCGTCCGACCCCCGGGCGCAAGGTCGGGCGCGTCCAATTTCTTTTTTTTTTCATTGAAAAAGGATACCAAAAAAAGGAGAAACGTTTCATATGTACAGAACCGTTCCGTTCTGAATGTACAGAAGTCGTTCCATTTTAAATGTATGGAATGGGACGGGTGTCTATGGTGCCACATATGTTCTTTTAAAAATTTCGTTCAAGACTCCGTACGAAATGTGGATGGGTCAAAAGCCCGATCTATCGTACGTATGAGTATTCGGATGTGCAACATACATGCATGTACCAAAAGAAAAGAGAAGCAAACTCGACGAAAAGTCGGTGCAAACAGTGATGGTCGGTTATTCGAACAGCTCACAGATCTATCGACTCTACAATCCAACCTCAAAGAAGGTGGTAATGAGCAGAGACATGAAGTTCGACGAATCGACGTTTCCAGGAGTCAAAGAATCAATAGGCCATGAAATCTTCTCAATACTGCCGATTGAAGAGGGAGTTCAAGGCCAGACGTCGAAACAGAATGTCGAACCAGAAACTCCAGAGAAGGAAGCAGAAGACCAACTTGACGAAGAAATCGAAGAGCAAATACACCAGCAGTGACAAATCGAACCAAGGAGGTCGACAAGAATGAGAAGACCCCCTGACTGATTCATCGACAATCTTCAGTGGAGTGAAGACACAGATTTCGAATTTTGCAGCTACACTGAAGAACCGACGACATCTCTGGAAGCTATCCAGAATCCAGAGGGAGAATTTTGGAAGCAAGCAATGTCGGAGGAGATCGAATCGATGAAGCAGAATCAGGCGTGGACACTTGAACAACTTCCTAAAGGAAAGAAGAAAGTCGACTGCAAATGGGTATATAAAAGGAAATTGAAATCGGATGGAAGTGTCGGAAGATACAAAGCTCGACTTGTCGCTAAGGGCTACACACAGAGGTATGCTATCGACTACTTCGATACATACTCACCGATGGGAAGAAATCTTCATGAAGCAGCCTGAAGGCCTGAAGGATACGAAGACCCGAACGATAGACTACACCTGTCGGCTACATCGATGTATCTATGGTCTCAAGCAGGCATCACGAGCTTGGTACAAGAAGCTCAACAGTCTTCTGAAGTCTCTAGGCTTCACTCCTACACAACTAGATTGTAATGTCTATATCAAAAGAATAGAAAAGAAGTTTGTGATTCTAACAATATTTGTGGATGACTCTCTGATGATAGGAAGTTGTCTATGTTGATTAATGAAACGAAGAGTCAAATATTTGCAAACTATGAGATCACAGATCTAGGAGAAGCGACGAAATGTCTGGGACTGCAAATCAAAAGAGACCGAACAGGAGGAGTCATGCATCTGAACCAATCAGATCAGCTGACCAAACCGCTGGACAAGCCACTGTTTACCAAGCACAAAAGATCGATTGGAATAAGATAAGCAGAAAGGTTGCATCGTTCAAGAGGGAGTGTTGGAGATGGTGAACTCATGCAACCATTCTCTAGCATTCCCCAAAGAGGACGACAAATTGGTAGTCATCGACACTGAATTGTCGGACCCCAAAACAAGAGCTGAACGCAGACATCGAGCAAAAGGAATTGTCGGGGAAGTCGAACTATTGGGATCATGGCTCGACAAGCGTGAACTTTAAACCATCACGCTCAGCCGTAAAAAGTTATGTTACCAGAGACATAGTTAACTGAGAGTTTAGTCTCAACCTCTCTTGTAATGATTAGTTAAGATGTCTAGTAATCCCACCTGGTGGGACATAAGTATAGATCAAATCAATAGAACAAGTGTAGAAGAAGCAGTATACAGTTTTGTAAGAGGAGCGTCAGGCTGCCAACGAGCGAGACTCTGCCGACTCACTCTGATAAGCAAAACAAAATACAAAAGAGTTTTTTGTTCTTCCATCATTGATCCATGCGTTGCATCTATTACTTGTGATTGATTGTTCCACTGCCTGTGATTGATAGCCGCGTATCTACGTCCTGTAATGTAATGCAATGTGTAGCGCAATTCCGCCAAAGAATAGGCGCATCCTCGCACACAAATTCAGACACAGCTAGACTTTAGTGTGATGTAAGATTGGGACAAGAGTTGATTTCTTTGAGCATGACTTAACAAAACTTCACTTACAGCCATCTCTGGGACCTGGGTAGGTTCAGCATGTATATTTTGAGTCTCTTCATCAGTTATACACCCTCATAGTCTTAGCTGGATCAAATGGAAGAGATGGCCCTCTGAGTTATTCCATATGAGCTGTTGTGGGTTTCTTGTTGACAAGATATTTTGTTGATATCTTTCACAAGGCAACAAGTCAAGATTGAGTTAGTGTTTTGCGAATAGATTGTGAAGTGACCTTTCCACGGTCCACCAAGTAAAATGGCCATAAAATTATGGTGGGGTTGTTAGGCCGAGCCGTGATTGAATGGCCAAAGAACCTGGTGGAAGGGCGTTATGAACGCATCCCTTAACCCTTTTACTAGTAATTCTGATTAGCATACCTTTAGGTACTGGGCTAGTTACCATTAAGGGCATGTCCTTATGGGACCCAAGTACCCTAATTTTGCCCTAATCTCTAGAAGGTTCCACTAAGGGCCTCTAGATAGTATATATAGGGCTATCATTTAGTCATTAGGGATCTGATTGTATTCTTTTTCTGTCCTCTAACATGTATTGCTTGGGCTCTTCGTGGAGATCTCTTGTATGCTTCTGCTAATGTTTGTAGGGCTTTAGGCATTGTTCTTCATTTGATACCAACATCTGTGATTATGTTCATAACAAAGGGCCACCAAACAATCTATTCCCAAGCACAAATGTTTCCTATAGCATGTTGCTTCTATGGCTTAATTTTTTTATGACCCACACTTTTTGACCTTTAATGGCCTGTAATCAACTTATAAAATGTGTTTTTTGACATGAAAATCCATAATATGCTGGTGAAATGAGGATATGTCCTTCCGAAGCTCATAATCTGCTGTTTACAGTTCTTTATGGCTATTCTTTTTTTTTTCGGAAACAGCTAAGTGGAATCTATACAAAATCTGCCTAACAGCCTGCACTGGTTTTCAAGTCCATGTAAGTTGCACATGACTTGACTTTCTTTGCAGGATGTAATGCTTCTTAGGAGTACACAGTAAAATGCCATAGGACACTTTTATGTTCATGAGAACTATATATAACTTAACCAGGGTATAGATGGACGTGCACCAGTGTCTTATGCTCATTATCAAACAGATGATGCACTGAATTGGCAAAGGTACAAATAGAACTTGATTCTTGCCAAGGGAACATGAAGAACAGTTTTAAGGTCTTCTAGTTATTACGTTGAGGATTTTAAATCTGTGAACCAAGTGGCAGCCTATCTAAACGAATAGGTTGTTACTTGGTGGACTGGGTTGATCGTGTCTACAAAGATCCCCTTTGGCTTTGGCAGACATGATTATATGCAATTTGTTGCCTTGTATGATTTGTGCATCTTTTCAGCCCATTGTGTTTCATGCTACTGGCTGGAGCATAGGTCTTTATTTGAGCAACTTCACTGACTGATTCATTGTGTTTACAACTGACCATTTGGTAACATCACAAGTTTTACGTAATGGGATCCTGCTTACCAAGTCATACTTACATTTGATATTTTGTAGTTTGTCATCCTTGGGTTTTCTAAATTCTATGGCAGGTGAGGGCCTGGCTGAATGTGCATGCCCCAGAAAATCGTTTAAAGTTTTGGACACAACCAGAAGTGGAGCTTTTGTTGGCAAAGGAGTTGGGAGTGACAGCTTTTCGATTAGGTGTTGACTGGGGGCGTATCATACCAGTTGAGCCTCTGCATGGTGTTGAAGAAGCAGTAAGTTTTTAGCCATCCCATTCTCATTGTGTTGATTTGTCTAGTTATTGTTTCGCTTTCCCAGACACCTAGGCAGTCTACTATTTATCATTTGTTCTTGGAGAAATTGCACCAAAAAGAAATAGAAGCTTCTTAGAGGTCATTTCCTTGCTTGGAGGACCATCAAAGTAATAGCATATTTGTGGGGATGAGACATCGAATTCCTGGTCTATATCTGACACAATGTAGCTGTGAAGGCAGACAAAGAAGCAGTTGAGCACTATAAATGGATCCTTAGAAGAGTTCATGATTATGGGATGAAAGTTATGCTTACTTTATTTCATCATTCATTACCGAAATGGGCCCTTCAATATGGTGGTTGGACCGATCAGCGTACAATTGGCTATTTCACAAGTTTTGCTGAGTAAGTTACAAGCATACTAGAGCTATACATTAGAATATTGAAATGGCATTTTGTTTATTGTATGAGTGCAGCTGGAGCTGCAATTTCCATTTTTCGTCTTCTTTAGTTACTGGGCACCTTTTCTTATTCTTATTTAGAGGATTTGTAGTTTTCCTAGGGAGAAACTACAACTATATAATCACAATTAAGTTCTTAACGTAGTTAGGGCGAAACATGGCCCCTTGAGTTTTATGCCCGAAATAGTAGCGAGGCTTTATTCTATTATTAACTATCAAGTATCTAATTTGGAATATGTGTCTCTACCATTTGCATGAATAAACCATTGTACATCTCTTTATACTTCATAAAGAGGGTTTTCTTGGTGTTGGACATTTTTGTTTTCATTCAAATTCCATAGAAGCTGTAACTTCTATTCTGTGTCAATAGTGATGTAAGTATGGCTTTAAATTAGGTCTTTATTGAACTAATAACTAACAAAAATTCCTCATTGTGGATACAGGTATGCCAAACAACAATTTGGAGATTATGTTGACTATTGGGTCACATTCAATGAGCCACATATATTTGTGTTACTTACGCATTGTTCAGGAACTTGGCCGCCCGGTTCAAAACGCTCTACACTTGCTTCTATTGGTTGTTTTACCAACGTTGGAGAATTCGGGATAGCCATGAAAGCAATTGGCGATGCTCACATTGCTGCATACAAAGTTCTTCATCAAGGGTAGGCTGTTTCTTACTATTTGCAAGTGTTATTTGTGTCTTTTTCTATTTTTCAATAATTCATTAACATTTTCATATGGTTTATTGAGAACTAATGTTTTTTATTGTTGTTGGTTCGATTCCCTTTTGTTCAAGATCAACGCTTTGTTCTAAGGACACTCAGCTTTCTTAGCTTTGCTAAATGTAATTAATTTTGGTCTTTGTTGTGGAGCTATCTTAGATATGCTGAACTTGCTACCCAATTTGGTGAATTAAGCTTTTTTCTATTTTCTTAATTTTTGAATCTTACCTAGGTTATGGTTTCCATATACAACCAAAGTGATAAGCCTATGCTAAGCTTTCTATGTTTTGGAAAGCTATGGACAACTCTAAATCAAAATTGTATTTCTTTGGAATGTAGTCCAACCTTTCATGGATTTAAAAAGTTTGTATTTGTGTTTAAATTCTATTGGAGTATATTTTAAACAATAGGATCCTAAATTGCCTTGTGGAAGAGTTATGAGCATGTATAGGAACAATATCAACATTATTAGGTACTCCTACTCATTTGGACTATCATTGATATGGCGATTCATCATTTGGATCATGGTCTTGATTTTTATGTTGCTAGAAGATAGGCTTGGATGGTTAGGTGGGGCGGTCATTTGGTAGGGCAGAAACCACCCTCTCATACCATATGCTTGTATGCGCTATCCTTGTTTGATAGCTACTTGGTCTTAAGGGACTCTAGACTTGATATTAGATAAGTAAACTAACCTCTATCATATTTGGTCCTCCTTGTGTGAGACTCATCTAGTGATTCCTTTAAGAGGAGGGCTTATGGTATACCTCATGCTAAGCTCATTGATGTTCATACAATAATCTTATTTGAGCATTGCTACATGATTCTTCATTTGGATATCCATACTTGGCATATGCGATGCAGTTATGGACTCGGCTCATTACATTCGCCACGTCCATTTACATTTACTTTACTTTATGCATAAGCAGGCCTTGGGCCCTTTTTTATTCATTATTGACACTTAGACTATATGGTTGGCCTTGGGCCTTATTATTAATTATTTGGACATTTGGACATATTACTGGAGAGTGGGGGCCTTCTTGGAGGGCGCACTATTATCCCTCCCAGTTGGGCCCTAACCACTGGAAGCTTCCTTTTAGGGCTTCCTCTAGGCTATAAGTAGGGAATCTGTGTCATTTGTTACTCAACTGATGATATTGATCTCTCTCTTTAGTCTCCTTAATCTCTCTTTCTGCTTTCTAGGGTTAAGTCTTGATGCTTTCATAGCTTAGCTCTAGATCAGTCGTGGTTGTATTCGTAACTGATGCTTTATATGATATTGCTTTCATAGCTTGCAATTAGAGCATTGTCTAGGGCTTAGGGGGATCAAAATTTTTTGCTGCATAGAGGTTCTTGTAGTTGATGGTTGGAAGCAAAAGAGTTTTCAGTCCATCACTAGCGAAAGAAGGCATACAATCGCTTATGAAGATGATGTTAGAAGGGATTGCCATACCGCATCAAGATCCATCATGAAGATGGATTCATAGAGTGCTATTTACTTAGCGCAAAATCTGTTTCGTTCGAAAACTAAACATATACCTTTGAAGTATCATCACATTCGAGATCTGATCTCGAAATGAGAACTCAGTGTCGAATTCATGAAATCGGAAGACATGATCGCAGATCTCCTGACCAAACCATTAGACAAGCCATTGTTTACAAAACAAAGAAGATCAATAGGAATTGGATGAAAAAGGCTGTATCGTTCAAGAGGGAGCGTTGGAAATGGTGAACTCAACCAACCTTTTTCGACACATTCCCTGAACGACCAATAGTTCGAGACACACCATCGACACCTATGGTTGGACACAACGACATACCAACAGTAGAATGGCAGCCGAACTATCGAACAATGGGATTGTCAAGTGATTCGAATTATCGAATTCGAAACTTGGCAATTGTGAGACGCAAAATGTCACGATCAGTCGTAGGCAACATTACAAGAGTTAACACGTAGTTAGCTGGTAGTTTAATATGAACCTTTCTTGTAATGATTAGCTAAATTGTCTTTTATTTCCCTTGGTGGAATATATGTATGAGGACAATGAAGAGAGAGATATAGAAAAAAAGAGAAGTGTAAGAGGAGCTTCAGGGTGCTTGGCGTCACACTGTCAACTCACTCTAAGAAAAGGAAATACAAAAGATATTATGTTCTTCCAGCGTTGTTTTGTTTTGCATGCATTCGACTGATTGTTGTGTTGTCTGTGATTCGTATTAGCTCGTCTAGTTCCTACAATTTTCCGCACATCACAGCACACGCTTCCGCCCACACTGATGGAGTCCTTGATTTTCATGCTGTTGTTGTTATACCTCCTGTTGATTTGCCTGATGTTAATGCCCCCGATGCTCTCGCTGCTCCAACTATTGATTCTTCATTACTTGTTGATGATGATGCCTCAGTTTCCCCGACGACCACCGGTACTTACATACTGATCTAGCTTTAGCATCCACTAGAATTGAGATAAAATTTGGTTAGCTTCATTGTACTGAAAGCGGTTTTCCGCGGCTGTAGGGGATTCGGCTCTTGGATTGACACCATTAGCGCGAAATGTATAACCTCAGAAAGAAAACAACAATACAACGGTACTAAAGTAGCTATGGTAGTTAACATTATTTTTTATAGCCCACATTGAGGGCAATGTTTTAGATGAGGGGAGTGTTATGGACACACATTATAGTTCATCCTTCTCTATTTTTGACAGTATTTGTGGACACGCAGTTATATTACATGTGACGGGTCTAGAAATACCATTTACATGGTTTTCTTTTTGAATTTCACCTTCCCTCTAATTCAATATTAAGGGAGGTAGGTTTCTTTCACTATAAAAAGCCACTAAGGCTGGTCATTTAGTAGCTTTGATCATTTTGAGTCTTGAGCTTCTTGTAGGGGAGTTGTACTATTTGGAGATCTTAGTTGGAGATCTGCTTGAGCTATCGGCGACCATTGATATTCATACAGTTTCTTAGTTGGAGAATGCTATGTGAATGCCTTTTGTTGTCTTTTATGCATCATTGATACCAATACCTATGAATCTGTTCATAACAACTTGAGACTTATGCTTCAAGAAGTATTCCCAAGTTTTTCTTGAATAATCGTCGATGAAGGTTAAGAAGTATGTTGAGCCACCAATACTTTGAGTTTGGGCTGGTCCCCAAATATCGCTATCAATGATCTCTAAGATTGATTTGGCTCGTGTTGAACCATCCAATGGAAACTTTTGTCGATGGTGCTTGCCATAGACAGACTTCTGTGTATATAGCTCAAAAGACACATCTTTCAAGTTGTGAAAGACATTGCAGTGTTGCAGAGAGACTTCCCTGTGTCTTCACGCTGGGAAGTGTTTTTTTGGCATGCTGGAGGGCATACTTCTGGGACACAGAATATCAAAGAGAGGTATTGAAGTTGACAAAGATAAAGTGGAGATCATAAAGAACTTAAAGGAACCAACGAATCTTTGTGAGCTCAGAGGATTTCTGGGCCATGTTGGTTACTATCGGAAGTTTATTCAAGATCACGCCTCTATTGCCTCTCCACTGAGCAATTACTAAAGAAAGATGTTTACGGTTCACATACCTCTTAGCTAACCTCGATTGGAGGTCAGCCAAATACAAGATTTTGATCATGAAGATACTTGATGCTTTTATAATGTAAGTGATCGTATCTTCTATGCCAAAGTAAACTTTGATTGACAACTTTTGAAGACAAAGCGTGTTGATCAAGTATTGTATTAATCTGGTATAATTTTCCTTTATCTCTAATTTATTATCTTGCTTTAAGTCTTTAATGAAGCACCTACCATTGAAGAAATCCACAAGCATGTCTTGATCAGTTATAGCACCAACCGATAAAAGATTTCAAGCAAGGTTAGGAATAAGCAAAGCATTCTGGATCACACTTGAAATCCAGAATTGAATTGAATTGGAATATCACCTTCGTCAACTATATCTTGTGAGCTCCTAGCACAACTTGACCATTTATACCTTTAGAAAAGGATGAAAACCAATCCTTTCTAGGAGTCATGTGTGAAGATGCTCCGCTGTCCATTACCCATTCCTCGTCGCTTGTTGAGTTTGGATTTACCATGAGTAGGTACTCATCGCTAAGACCACCACCACCAACGAAGTTGGTTGATTTGTCTTCGGCTTGCTCGGTTGATTGAGAGTTTGATTTCCATTTGACTTGTGCTTCCGCCGCAGCTTGTTTGATATAGCAATTCGATGCTGAATGTTTGCTCTTTCTGAAACAAGGGCCTTGTACCTTGTTTGTTGAAGAAGAAGAAACTTGCTTTTGCTTTGCTTTAGATGCACAATCTGCTTCTTTGTGACTTTTCCTACCACAAATAGAACACTTAGCATTTTTAGAACCTTGTTTCTTCATATTCTTTGGATTTTTCTTGTTGTTGTATGCAACAAGAGCTTGAGATTGTGCATTAACCTTTGTTGTCCCATAAGTTTGGGATCTTAACTTTTCTTGAAGAAGAACTCCAGCCACATCATCGTAGCTTGGCGGTTTCTCTCTTACATTTAATGTGGTCACAAGATGCTGGAATTGTGGAGGAAGCCCATTGAGGGTGACACTGACAATGTCTAGGTCATCTACAACCTTGCCTACATCCTTCAATTGTCTACCACATCAAGCTTAGAACAGAAACGTATCAATATCACTTAGGATGGTCAACAATGTACATTCCTAGATATAAACTCTCAGGATAAATCGCAACTTTTCATAACACTTATGATGAAGCCTCTCCAAGGCTTATGTTATAGCTATTGAATGCTCATGAGGCTGAGCCATTACTAAAACATCAAGAACCATTGTACTCTTACCTTATCATCTCAAAAAGTTCTTCTTATAACTATTTTTTTGTATGGTTAAGTCTTTCGATTATGTGCACATTTTCAAAGGATAATATTTTGCTAATCTTAGACAATTGCTACAGGACCTCCAAATCTATGGTTGGGGTTGCTCATCACGTTGGAGTCATAAAGCCATATGGGTTTTTGGATATCCCAATTGCTCTTTCAACAAAGTGGCTTACTGAGTTTCAGTGGATCGATCAAATTCAAAATCATTTGGACTTTTGTGGGATCAATTACTATGGACAGGTGAAATCTCCCGATACATGATTGTCAATCATCAAGTAATAGACATGGAAATTTGCGAAAGTTATAGCTCTATCCTTCTCTCTTTCTAAAATATCTTCGTGTTTTGTCTATTTCTCTCTAAGTTTAGATGTCTAGATTCAAAAAAGTGTTAGCCACTTGGAATCTCTTTTAGATAATTATCCTAGTTGCATTAGGAAACTCAACTCTACGATGACCATTAAGCATCTTAAGCTCCATCAATAAGCCCAAGAAGACATAGTCTTGACCATTGTCTTCTTGTCATAAGAGATTTCTCTGTAGCAAAGGTTCCAAGTTTACAATCACAACCAATGTTGAAGATTGTTTTAGTTCATGATCTATGACCGTTGGTTCATTAGTGTAGTAGTGGTATCACACCCTTCGTTGTCCTTGACATTGTATAAGATTTTTATAAGATTTTTTTCTCTGAGATCCTTTATGTTAAGTGTCTATTTCTTGAATGTGAGTTATCTTCATATCAAGTCCTAGTTACCTATTAGGATGAGCTTTGAAATATTTAATAACTTTTAGTGTTTCTAGCATGATGTTAGCTACCTATAACTTTCTCTTGGATAAAGGTGATTAACTCAAAAATCTGGTGGCATAATTGAACATCTAAGTTCTATTAATACAATCTGAGTATGATCAACAGTAGCTCATGATTCCAGTATGTAATTTTTTGTGGCTTCCCTGATTAAAAAAAGACCCCCAGTCTTCGGTTGGATGAATTCTTTAGATTCTTGCTACAGAAGAAACATCAGCTTGAGCTGGAATTTAAGCTGATTGCCTCGTACCTGTAGGCTGGGGGCCAGTACTGTATGGTTTCTTCTGGTGGTGAAGTGATGACTATGTGTTTGAGAACGTCTCTCCACTCCAAAACTGACTCGTGTAGAGGGTTGAAGCTAGTTCCAAATCTAACAGGCTGTGAGGGGACGTTAGAGTAATAGAGCATCTTCTCGTCCCTGGGCAAATGGAAGAATCCCTTGCCAGCTCCCATCATACTTTTCATAACATTTGATGGCACTCCATGGTTGATCACCTGAACATCATGGTTATGCATCATCTGCTAAATCATGAAGGCCAATTAAAAATGTACAAAGAAGATAAAGCCTGTACCTGAAATATCCCCACTCCTCACACGCTTCCCCGATGGCTTTCACCAGTGCACTGCTTCCTTCGCCGTGAAAAGCTGCAAGGTCAAACACTGGGATCTGATCAACGCTTGCTGTGTCTACTTCGCCGGGTCGCTCATTCTTAAGTCTGACATAGAAATCGGGAATATTTGTTATGCTAGTGTCCACCAAAGCTTTTAATCCCTTGAATTTTTCTACGAAGTCTGGGATGTTGGTTAGATCCGCAGCTGAAATGGGGGACTTCATCGTTGCAGCCATTTTTCACTCCGATTGCAGAAGTGAATTGCAGGTTATAACGTATTTAATTGAGAGAGAGAGAGAGAGAGAGAGAGAGAGAGAGAGAGAGAGAGAGAGAGAGAGAGAGAGAGAGAGAGAGAGAGGCACATAATATGTTTTTGGAGCATCTTTATTTGAAAAGCTTTGGTACATCATCAAAATAGTGCTTATGGAACATGCAAGCTGTACAGTAGCATGTAGTAGCTCCACAGTAGCCCACACTAACGCCATCACCCCCAAACGGCTGGCTGACTTCTAAGCTGTGATCACTTTTAGAAGCGCAGATATGTTTTGGTAGGCAGATGATATAGAGAACTGTTTCCTAATCTAATGGATGGACTGTAGAATAGGGTGCTCCAGCATAGACAATGTGGTCTATTTGTTACGGTTTTCGCTTTTTAGTATAGATTGTTCAAACTCAAGCTTAAGCTTTCCAAGCTTCACTTTTCGCACAGTTCTGTAGGAAATCTAAATAGCATTCCCAGAACTAACATTGACTTAATGTAATTTGAGTGTAAGTACTTTATTCCTGAATCCTTCGCGAAAATTTCGCGAAAATCCCGATGCCTTTGCGAAAATACCTCGAAAAATTGTACATTTTTCTGGAGGGGGAGGGCCAATGTCTCAAAAATTTCGCAAAATTTCCTTGAAGGCTTTGCGAAAATTTCGCGAAAATCCCAATGCCTTCGCGAAAGTATCTCAAAATGTTTCCTGAAGGCTTCGCAAAAATCTTGATGCCTTCGCAAAAATACCGAAGCCCTCGCGAAAATCGCGTCCCGAAGGCTTCCCCAAATTTCTCTGAAGGCCTCGCGAAAATTTCGCGAAAATCCCTGAAGCCCTCGCCAAATCAGATCCCTGAAGGCTTCGCGAAAATCCCGACGCCTTTGCGAAAATACCTCAAAATTTTTTTTTTGGAGGGGAGGTTAGTGTCGCATTTTTCGAGGGTCAATGTTGCATTTTTCGAGGGCCAATTTCGCGAAATTTTCACGAAGCCGTCAGGGAAATATTTTGAGATGTTTCTATCATACAATTATATGGGATGTCATAAAAACGGTAATGCTCTCTATTTCAACCTACTAACCATTTTCTTGAATAAATGCTCTAGGGCAAAATAGATTAGAATGGACGACGTGAAAGTCACATTTTGGCTTCCCAACAAATTGGACCTCCATTAGCTAATGAACAAAAATTCGTGGGTGGTCGAAGGTGGCAGGGAATGTGTGTATCGATCCAGGTGATGGCCGATGATTTGGAAATTGAGTATCTCGTTGACGGGCGATGATTTTCCGATGATTTGGAAATTTAGTATCTCCTCGTTGACGGGTGGCCGATGTATGTGTGTACGTGGCCGAAGTGTGCCGGCCGACGAGTCGCATTGTTCGGGAGGGGGAGGGGAGTGTCACATTTTTCTGGAGGGGGAGGGCCAATGTCGGGAAATTTTCGCGAAATTTCCCTGAAGGCTTCGCGAAAATTTCGCGAAAATCCCGATGCCTTCGTGAAAATATCTCGAAAAAATTTTCTGGAGGGGAGGCTAGTGTCGCATTTTTTCAAGGGTCAGTGTCGCATTTTTCGAGGGCCAATTTCGCGAAGCCTTCTTGAAATCTGCGAATTTGTCGAGTCTCAAATTTTTGAGTACTTCAAAAAAAATTCGCGAAAAATTCGCTCTTTTGAGTCGCAAAAAATTCTCTTGGTTTCTACCAAATATTCTCTCTTTCGCGAAAAATTCTCTCTCTCTTTCTACGATTCGAGACCCGAGTCCTTCGCATCGTAGAAAGAGAGAGAGAGAAAGAAAGAAAGAAAGAAAGCTTTATTAATGTCTTTTCCATGCCATAAGGCGTATCAAAAACCAAACTAACTAAGAAGAGGATAATGTCCAGGATTATATGGTACGAAGACCATTTACAGATTCAACTGGCATCTCTTCAGTGCTCTAACCCTCTCACTAACTCTGAACAATATTAGATATCTCATTAATAGCAAAAGGTTTAATATCTACAAAACGAATGATACCGTCTCTATAGATCAACCTCTTTCCATTCGTTATAGTCTCCTGTTTTGCTTTTTTCGGTTCTTGAACCTGAATGTAAGTAAGGTCTTCATCCAGGTGTATCGTGGTACCCCGCAGTGTAGATCTCTTCCTTAGCACTTCATGACGACTAGTTGCAGGTGCAAAACGTATGACGAGTACCTGGATCTTTCTTAGGCGGCCATGCAGTATCCATATCTTTGTGGTGGTGTTGAAGACTTTCTTCAAGAAACTTTTTAGCTTCACCAACAGCATCATGGGAGTTCGTAATACCTCTGACTCGGACATTAAGAGCCTTTTGCGCTCGCAACCGGCTCTCGGTGAACGTAGCTGAGATAAATGAAGGTGGAGGTGGTGAAACAACAATATTAGGACCTTTAAGCACATCTGCCCAAGATCGGATAGCGGTATGATGCTGTTCCACTTGACTTTCAAGCTGTTGGATCTTGGCTGAAGTAGCCGAGTGAGAGGAAGCTTCGATTTTGATAGCTGCAACTTCTTTCTTGAGATCATCAATAGATGAATCTAGTTTTTGAAGATGAGATTGCATAGCTTGGATCATAGCTTCAAGAGAGGAAAGTTTTACTTGTGTTGAGATATTCATAGGAACATAATTGATCTGCACGAATGATGGAGATCATAAATGCTGGAGGTAGAAGTGATTCCTCTTCAGGGGTATTCGGGATCAAAGGATCGGCTATAATGGATTCACTATCAGCAAGAATAGGATTTGACGGAGAGATAGGGATTGCAACTGGGATAGAAGGTGAAGGTGAAGGTGAAGGTGGATCTGAAATGGAAGAGGAAGACGAGGCGCATGAAGAAGACGAAGCAGCGTTGGAAGGAAGGGCAAGAGCCCCTTTACGGTGAGGCATCTGGAAGTTGGAACGCTGCTGGTCCGTTTAGCAGTCAGAGAAATCCACTCATGTGTAGGGCCAGAACTGCAAGTTGTAGAGGGTGGAAGTAGATCCAAGTATCGCTGGTGGGGCAGGATCGATGGAGCAGAAGGCAGTTATTGGCTTCCGTTTAGACTTCCGCTAAGAGAGAGTTGAAGGTCCGCTCAGGTGTAGGGGCAAGTAGTAGAGCGTGGAAGTAGATCCAAGGATCGCTGGTGGGGCGGGATCGCTGGAGCAGAAGGCAGCTATGGAGCCATCGCTGGAGCAGCTAGGAAGAGCCATCGCTGGGATGATGTGGAATGGGACAGATCACTGGAGCCATTCAGACTTCCATTGGCTTCCGTTCAGATTTCCGCTCAGACTTCCGCGAGAGAGAGAGAGAGTTTTTCGTGAATTTTTCGAGTTTCTTATATTTTCGCAAATTTTTCGAGTCCCTTACATTCGCAAAAAAGAGAATTTTTCGCGACTCTTAAGAGAGAATTTTTCGCGAATTTTTTGAGTCCTTCGCATCGTAGAAAGACAGAGAGAGGGAATTTTTCGCGAATTTCTCAAGTCCCTTATATTTTCGCGAATTTTTTGAGTACCTTATATTCGTGAAAGAGAGAATTTTTTTTCGCGACTCGAAAGAGAATTTTTCGCGAATTTGTCGAGTCCTTTGCATCGTAGAAAGAGAGGAGAGAATTTTTTGTGATTTTTTCGAGTCCGCATCGGAGAGAGAGAGAGAGAGAGAGAGAGAGAGAGAGAGAGAGAGAGAGAGAGAGAGAGAGAGAGAGAGAGAGAGAGAGAGAGAATTTTTCGCGAATTTTTCGAGTCTCTTATATTCGCGAAAGAGAATTTTTTGCGACTCGAAAGAGAGAGAAAATTTTTTGCGAATTATACTTTAGAGGGGTAGCACTCAGGTGATTGTTGAGCATTAGATCAACGATCATGGCAGTTTCCATGAGCAGCGATGGACTTTCCGTAGCCATTTCTCTCAGCCATGAGGTGCCGTATTGGTCTGTCAGTTGAGAATCCTATTAACAGATACAAAATAAAGGTGTGCTCAGAATGTGGATAAGGATATATGCGAGTCAGTGCTCAGAGTCATTCCAATGATGGTTTTGCTCTTAGATAGAGGCTCAGAACTTCTCCTCATCCCCAGCCATGGAACAGATCGCTTTGCTTCATGAGTAAAACTGTGGCTCTCACCTCCGATTCAGCTAGTCGTATCATCATCCCCAGCCATGGAACTAATGGAGCGTTCAATATTTCGCTCGACCTACAATGCGACCAGAATACTGACCCGTGGTTCTTGTGTATGGTAAATGATCCGCCCGAAACTCTGAGAGTAAGATAATTTGGGTTTCTGAGCTGGGAACCTGTTCTTCTTGCTTGATAAAGGAGTCACCTTTTTTAGCACATCTGGCGAAGCTACGGAAGATTGTGACATTGGAAAGGTGTCTGAGTAACTCGAAAACTTAGAAAAAGACAAACTCTGGGTTTTAGGGGAAGCTGATTCATGTACATGTAGAAAATCAATAGACCAACAAAAGCTAGCAGTTCTTATAGCAAAGCCCACCATTAAATGTGCACAAATTATAAGTGAAGGCAGGGCAGCTATGCCCCACAAGAGAGAGACGATTTATGCAAAGTTAAAGATGAAACATGAGAGATTACTTTGATCTGTAGCCCATACAAAAGGAAGCATGAACTGAATCGTAAATAACATTCACACAAATGTGCCTCTTGCTCTCAACACACTTGTTTACATAAACAAAGCAAGTGCTACACACTCTGATCACACACACGGTGTGTTTACGCAATAACAATGAGAGTTGCGCAGCAGAAGCTATGCTCCCAACTCACACACCACACTCCACAGACAAAGTGCCCAATGTAGCACCTGTATTTATTCTCAGTTCTTCTATCTCCCTAAATTAATGGCATGGTGACAACAATTACTATCTACTGGTAGCTCCAAAAATCAGGTGGATTCTACCTAATATGATAGTTGCTGATTTCCAACAGGTCCCCTCGGATCAAGGAGAAGGCTGACACCTCTAGGATGATTTCACGCTGGCGACTCAGGCACCAATTCTGGAAAGGCACAGTACTTCATATGTGGCACGCCAGGTCATTGCACCCTTGGAGAGAGTCTGGCTGTGACAGTCGGCCCTCACGCTCTGCCACCTGCCCCTCTCAAAGCACCTCCACCATCTCATCCTCCCAAGCTTCCACCACCATCTCCTGCAATGACTGCACCCCCTACCATCTCAACCTCCCAAGCTTCCACCACCATCTCTTGCAATGAAGGCGCCCCCCCCATTCATCTTCCTGTGCTCGTGTTTCCTCCCAAAACAGCCCCACCTCCTGCACTCTTACCTTCACCATCCAAGCCTCCAACTCTACCACCATCAAGCTTGCCACCAAAAGCTGCTGCAACATCTCCAAAATTGCTCCCTCCATCGCTATCTCCAAAAATGCTCCCTCCCTCGATTAACAGAACGGAGACCTTCCAACCACCACAGAAAACGACTGATTCTTCGACTTTTAAAAGAATGTTAGTTCGTAGTTTGATTGCCAACAAAGGTAGGAAGGAGGTTTTTGGACGAAATCTTCTTTCCAGGGAAAGAAGCGCAATTGATCTTGCTTGTTGCACAACGTCTCGAATTAGGATGGGGACTAATGTGTATGCATGGGGCAGGATGAATACATCCTCCTCCCCATGCATGCATGTAAAACTTTTAGTTAGTTTTTTGAAAAAGTGCATAGGGTAGGAGGATGCACCCATGCAACCATACATGCATCCTCCTGCCCCATGCATAGGCACAAATGTGACACACAAATATCTTTATATATATATATATATATTATCAGTTTAAAGCTCTAATCAAGAGCAGTAAATTTATATAGGTTGCCAAATGTTTCGGGTACAGGGTGGTCTAGTTTAGGTGCATCAATCCTTGCTGGATACTGTCAAGGATAAAAAACTCATAGATGAGAATGGCTTGTCGTGTTACAGGAGGACTCTCTCTCTCTCTCTCTCTCTCTCTCTCTCTCTCTCTCTCTCTCTCTCTCTCCATGTGAGATCACAACAAACCGAACTGAAACCATAAGGAACCATACTGAATCATGCTGAACCATACTAAAGAGATAAGACACATGTTCCCCCCCCCCCCTTCCTCTCTCTCTCGGAGATGGCTCTCGTGCCACAGCTGCTCTTCCTCCACGCCGGACCACCCGCTCCCCTATCATCTCCTCCCCCCCCTCGCTACCATCTCCTCCCCCCCCCTCGCTGAAAACAGCAACCCCCTCGCTGCCATCTCTTCCGCCCCCCTTGCTGAAGCCAACACCACCCTTGCTGCCTAAAGATGTGCCCTCCCCCCTCGCTGTCCTCAGATCTGCCCTCCCCTTTGCTGCCTACAAATCTGCTCTCCCCCTCGCTGCCTACAGATCTGCCTGTTGATGTGGCACCCCCTTCTTCTTCCCCACTCTCACTATCTTCCTCCTCTTCTCCTCTCTCTTCTGCTGTTCCTTCCTCTCTTTCATCTTCTTCTTCTTCTGCCTCTTCCTCGTCTCCATTGATCTCCAATCCTATCGCTCTGGCCATCCCTACCGGCCTCCTTCCTATCCCTATTTCCCAAGAACTCAGCTCCCCCATCTGCGGCACCCATCCCATACACTCCCACTCCCTCCAAATCAACCGAACTATTTTCCTCCTGGGAAGCTGACCAAATGAAAGCCGATTTCCAGCTTTTGAAACATGAACTCTCACAACTGAAGGGAATAGTGGTCTCCTTACAAAAGGAAAAGAATGTGTTGCAGTCCAAAGTCGCTTCATTGGAGCAGGTGATTAACACTAAGCAGGTCGCAGCCTCGGAATCGACCACCACCATGACAAGGGAGCTTGAGAGTAAAATTGAGTAGCCTGAGATTCATGGGCAGCAGACATGTTACTTTCCACCAGAGTCCTCCTCTTTTGCCGAGGGTATTGGATCTCCATATCAGGACCTCTCACCAGATATTATCAGATTCTCAGAGCGGGGGCATATTCTCCTCACGGGGGATTTTAATGCCTAGACATCTTCGAGACAGACAAAGTTTTTCGAGACCACTGATCAGCTATGTGTTCGTGCCCTTGACAGTGATATGCTTGGAGTTACTAGGACCTCCGCGCATAGTTTGGGACCTACTACTTCATATGGTGAGCACTTACTACAGTTTGAAAAGGTACATGAGCTAGCCATTTATAATGGCTTACCCTGCTGGCCACATTCAGACAGTTATACATGCCACCCTCACAGTGGAGGACATAGTGTCGTTGTTTATCTCATGGGGGCACCATCCTTTGTACCCATAGTTTCTGACTTCCACCTTTCCCCCACCACCCTTTCTGATCCCTTTCTGATCACTCATTTCTCTCCTTCGATATCGGCCACCTTCCACCCACTCATTCATCTATCACTACCCATGCTTACCCGTGCACCCACGTACACATTTGATCCCACTTACATGCCACTACACCGACAGTCCTTGGCTTCACTTTTACGCTCCTTTCCTCATGACAGTCCAGTCGACACCCAGGCTGATTTTCTCACCACCTCTCTCCACGGCTGCATCACTAACTGTCATGCCCACGACTGAAATCTCAAATTGTGTGGGGATTTTTCCGTTGTGTGATACGGAATCTCGACATTTTTTGAGAAGATTGGTGGAGTAAGCAAAAAGTGGTGAAAATTCGAATACCTCTTCTCGAGAATCACTTTTTTGAGGTGCAATCGGTTGTGTGGTATGTGCACTACCAGGTATACAATCGATTCGGGTTTTTAGCACTTCAAATCTATGTTTTGGAAGTAAAGTTCGATTTTCTTGATCCACATATGTTGCCGATTACTTCATTAGGAGCACTTTTCCGTTAGCAACGGGTTCAATTAGAGGTAATGCTGGTTTTTACGGCTTTTTGTTCTTCACATAACAATGGTTTATGTAATTTTATTGGCTATCTTTTGCTTTTTATTGAGCCGATTTTGGCTTACTTCTGTGAAAAAAAGCAGGAAAAGAGGCACAATAAGACTAACTTTTTGTGTAAAGTGTTGGTGGCTTCTTATAGGATGTGCAAGGCGGTTTCTTTGTGATTTACAGGTTCATGCTATATTTTCCAGCACATTAACAGTGTTCTGCAGGCTTATGTGAACCAGTAAAGCCATTCTTTGGAGGGTATGGGTTACAAGAAAGCCTATCCTATGTTTCAGGATGAGGCAACCTGCAAATCATAATTTTTGGGAAAAATTTGGCAGCATGTACCCTGTTTTTCAGGCTTTGTGAAACCTACTTAATGTAGATTGTAAGAATGGCTTATGCAAGTAATACTACAAAGCAACAGTAAAAGCGCCCTACATGCAATCTATAAGCTTGAATATCTTCTATTTCAAATGTAAATAATAAAAAAAACAGCACTAGGCAGCCTCCAGAACCGCGCCTATTTCACCCTCCAACGCGCCCTGAAACCACCTGTTACCTGCAAGAGATTGTGGGGAAAGGGCTGGAGTGATGGTGCGACCCATCCATCCTTTTGCCTGCCATCTCTCTCTCTCTCTCTCTCTCTCTCTCTCTCTCTCTCTCTCTCTCTCTCGGGCCAGCAGCAGGTCGCGATCTTGTTGCTCGGGCCGCGATATGGTTTATGAGGGGAAAGAAAGCGGGGGGGGGGGATATGACTTTTAGTTAACCATTAGTTTTTTCTGGTTAAGCTATTAGTTTGATGGCCAAGTTAGGTAGAAGGAGGGGGGGGGGAGGGGTATTGACGGCGTTATGGAAGTTTTTTTGTTTTTTTGTTTTTTCAAGTATTCCATGGGCTTCTAATAGTCATAATGGACTATGAATCAGTAAATGTAGTTAAGTTCAATTATTGAATCGTAATGGCTTAATAATTGCATGAACTAGATTTTGATGCATGAACACGGTTTTTTCGGCAAGTTATCGCTTTTTAAATCCATTTAAATTGTTCATTGGTATAATTTTTAATAAGCACGTTATGGTTTGTTAAAAACTACGATTTTGGACATTGCTTTAGTAGAGAAATTATACCCGTAATGATTCTTAACTGAACGTTATTTTTCGGTTAAGATAAGCAAATGGATATGTGTGAAGTTCCTGTGGGGTGGGACAATTCTCCTGTTTTCTCGGAAATTCTCCCGGCATCACCTAATAGTGATGACCCCCTAAATTTTTTTAACACATTGTCGCAAACTTTGGGCAAAGATGTGCTGGAACTACATCAAAGCAATAAACTGAAACAACCTAATGCAAAATCTCTTCAATTAATTACAAGCCATTAATTCAAAACAACTTGGGCTTTTAATCGGAAATTTTTTCCGGCGATGAAAACGCCCCAAAGTTGTCGATGACTGGGTAAGCCATTAATCAAGCTATTTTAGCTTGCACAACGTCCCAGAAGAAAAGCGGATATTGTCAGTTTTGTTGTTTCTTGATGGCAAGGCCTCCTCGTGATGGTGGGTCCTACCCGTGAAACCGGTGACTTAAGTTGGATTCCTAGTGGAATTCCGTAAGGCTTTAGTCACAATTCATGATTCTGATTGAAAATTTGCTTTATTAACTACAAATTTGCTTTAGTGACTACCTTTGACTGGTAGATGTTGACTAGTAGGTAGGTGGGTGTGGTAGTTGTGGTAGGTGAGTAGGTAGGGTACGTGTCAAGAGTTAGGTGAGGCTAGAGAGAGAAATCAAAATGGTTATAAATAAGAGGGCATCTAGCAAGTTTCAACAACCAATATTTTTGTACTTTGATGCTACCTCATTGGAATTTCATTATAATTGATATTACCATTAATAGGATGCAATTTGTACTTGTGTCAACCTAGCTATTAGGTTTGTATGCAATTCGGAATGTGACTTGGGTTGGTCAACAAGAGGTTGCGGACCTTATGGTTAGGTTGAGATGCGGAGGGCTAGTTAATCATTTGGCCAACTATTGATAGACCATGTGGTCGAGGACTATGGAAAGGAAGGTGGAGGGTTTTAAGGGTAGCCTATTGATGGGAGGAGCTTCATTCTACACATCAGCTAGTTGATGTTGACGAGCTTAGGAGCTTTGGAGTGCAGCATGGAATGCCATGGGGATGCAATAGGATACTATATGAAGCGTAACAACATATTTCAAGGTTACTTTAGGAAACAAATAAGCCATATAGAGTAGCAATAGAATCATAGTGAAAGTATTCAAGCCAAATGGTTGTCAGACATATGGCCCGATACCTAATAGAAGATGATGAGCACAAGGCCGATAACCAACTAGAAGTATTCAAAATGTTAACCAGGGTCAAAGCCAATTTTCTAGATCACCAAGGGTCGATGCCATAACATAAAGTATGTCATGTCCATGCATAGACCAAGGTGGGTAATAGCGACTACAAGGAAGTTCCTATTCAATTCGACCACAATGGAGGATTGGACAGTCATTCTTGAAGATAAGATCAAAATGGCAAATATGAAACGATAAACTATAAAATGAAGCAAATAGCATCCTTCAACTAAGAAAAATGAAAGAACATCAATTACAACCAATAGCAAATCCCCTACAAGGAAGATTAATGAGTCTCTTACAAAGAGCTTAAAGAGGAATCTAAAACATTAGCTCATGGAATGGATGGGGGTATGTTATACCAATTTGGAGGCCCTTACAGGAACTTTCCACTTGAAGTTCGGGTTTACTAGGTCCCAAAATGGTCTACATGCTATGACTTGTGTGTGGCCCAGTAGAAAGTATGAACTGGGTACAAGTTGTAATTACATAGGAATGCCAATGAGCAACGTCAGTATGAGCCCCGTGGCCAAAGAATGCCATGACATAATTAGTAGATCCTATTTGATAGGTTGCAACAAGTTTATGATCCATAAAATATATCACAAAGGAATAATGATTGTTAGAAAAATACAAGAGGCTAATTTGTAAGATGCGGTTGTCAACTGCCGACATTATGCAAGATGCCTATGCTTGTGTGTCTCATGAAGAGTCTCATATCACATATCGAAAGAGGGATATTGCTAGTACATACTAATGGAACTTTGCCACACATGAAGGAATACCATGCATGAAATGGACTCACCACGGGTAATGCATATTTTTTACTTTGTTGCTCATAATGGAATAACATATAGTGGAAATGGTACATGACACTAGAATGCTATACTTGGACATTCATGGTGAACTATTGCTAGTGTGTGCCATGAGACTCTGATGCAAAGTGGAGGCTATTTGCTACGATGTAGTAATGACTCTTTGATGCATGTAAAGGAGGGTAGAAAGCAAGAATCACACCATTGTAAAAAGCGCACGATCAATGATGAAGCAAATGGGTTTGGCAAGTTTCTATTGGTCGAAGGCTTGTAATACTGCAACCTTCTTGCAAAATAGGAGCCCCACTATCACAGTTCCCAATGTGACTCCCGAAGAGGCGCTTACAAGTTTGGAGTCTAAGATTGAAAAGTTTTACATTTTTGGGTGCAAGGCTTATGTGCATGTGCCAAAGGAGGAGTGCAACAAGCTTGATGCAAAATCCATAAAAGTGTGTTTTTGTTGCATATGATGAAAACGCAAAGGCATATAGGTGTTTTGATCCTATAATGTGGAAAATTCACATTAGCGAAGACATGATCTTCAATAAGATGCATAGATTTGATGAGAGTAATGGTGGGTAGAAATGCTATGTTCCTATTCTCTCACACAAAGATGGAGGTAGCCTAGATGGCAAGTTTTCTTGGATATGTCCGAAAATGGAGAAGGGAATACAACAATCTCATCTTGCCACTAGTTTCTCCTGTCCAATAGAACAACCTTTCTCCTAGATCATGGCACTAAATTTTTTTTTTTGAAGAACTGTGTTTGAAATTTAAAATTCAGTTTATTTGAACTATCAATAAGACGAGTGATTCTAGCTCAAAAACACAAAGTTGAGACTATGGAATGTATGAAAAGTCCATATTCAGGCAGCTAATTACCAACTATTTCTATTTTATTCATCTCTCAAATAAACTTTAAGGACAAGGTATTGTAGTGTAGGCTGCTTGTTTAAGGATGTGTACAATTGGAATAGAATTAAGGTGGGAAAAGACTTTGATATCAAGGCTAGTGCTTTTGAATTTAGAATGCCATAAATGTGCAACTTCATGTGTTTAGGATTTAGCAAGGCAAATGTCACGGAGGTTGCCAAAACAATCAAACCAGGAAGTTACCAAGATAGAAATCATGATAGAATTTCAAATTTGTTTCCCTTCTAGTTGTTTTCTTTTCTAACTACATTTCACTCTTGCAGACCTTTGTCAAAGAGTGAGAAGTGCTTATCTTGTTGACTTGTTAAGTATAGAAACTTTAAATATTTGCTTGCTACTGAGTTTGTGCTTAGTTAATCTTCTATGCAATGAGATTAGATGATTATTCAAAAACTTCAAACACGTATCTCTAGCAAACTTCCATTTTTTTATTGAATGTTGAGTTTTTGCTATTTGATTGAAGTCAAGTGCTAGCTTCTATATTTTCAATAATTTGTGAATCCTTGTATCATAGTTGTTGATCATAGCACATGCTTAATTAAATCTACAAAGATCACATTTTGCCTCACTTTGTTATTTTACCTTGTTGTATCAGATGGCCTAGATAAACCTACCATGCGAGCTATTGCAGAAAAAGATTGGCGATTTGGCAAGTCTCCAACACAAGATTTAATAGTTTATGTGTTAAGATCATTTGAGGTTATACAAACTCTCATTCTTGATGTAATACAAGTTTTAGGTGGTAGGGCTAATTTTCAATCACAACATGAGCCTATGAGAGATTTGTAGCAATCTATGCTTGTCATGAATTTTCATATGACCTCCATCACATTGTTTTCCATAATAATATATGTTACTTTTACACAAACTTTTGGCTAGTTCTTCTTGTGTGCTACAAGTGGATAATAACATTGAATATATTTTCTTTTTGGTAAGTATTTGCACATGGCTTTAGAACAATGATTAGTGCATTGTCATCTTTTTGAAGTAGTAGTGATGTTGGGGTGCGGGAAGTGTGTTGGGATTCGTTTTTTCATTTCCTGCCAACCAAAAGAAAGATATCAAAACTTTTTGTTTTTTCTAAATGTGCACCTCCTTCAAGAAGATTCTTGTCTCTATCTCAATAATGTGACAATTGTCCAACCCATTTAGAAACAACTTTGGTCCTAGAAGCTTTAATATCTAGGCACTGCATTCAAGAAAATTGTGAACTTTGACAAAAACACACTTGATTTCAAGACGATTGTTCCTATTTTAGTCACAAGATATAGAGAAGAAAAGGACTTAAAGCACACATCTATTGAGAATTACATCACAAAAAAACATCCATTGAAGACATGCACATGTGACAAGTAAAACTTGTGATTCACTTGTCAAAGTTTAGACTCTTATAAGTCACATCAACGACGTGCAAAGAAAGGATTATGAGACAATCATCGTTTCTAGTTTTCTTATACACCTAAAAAATTAATCAACAAATGCAGAAACTTTTTGATTCATTGGCCAACGCGTGGTGTGGTGGTGAAGTATCCTTATGGTCTCACTTGCTCACCCCCTCACCCAAGTTTGATACCTAGCATGGGCTTAGAACATATAGGGCATTATGCCCATAAAGCCCATGGGTTTTGGAGTATATAGGACATTATACCCATATAGCCCATGGGCTTTAGAATATAAAGGTACATACTATACCCATAAAGCCTATGGGCTTTGGAGCATAAACCATCCATGGATGGCAAGTGCCAAGAAAAGGTCAACAAAAATTTTTGCTTGCAAATTTTCCAACAACGCCTGAGTGTTGGGCTTTGCACTTTTTTTGGTCCTCACCTATGAGTGGCAACCCATGAGTAGAGAGAGACCTTTGAAAATGTAAAGCTCTCCCCGTCAAGCCTTTACCCCTCACTCAAACCTTTGGTAAATTGATTGTATCCCCATTTTATCTTAACATTGTCTTCCTTCTACACGTAGATTTCTCTCTCCTATGCTTCTATCTAGCACTTTGTCGTTTATGTAGTCCATCTGAATTTCAACATACTTTGCTTTTGCCTAAACTTAAACTCTCTTCTTATGATCTCAAAGACCAACATTGGAAGATGTGGAGATATCTTTCTTTGAGATGGCTTATGAAGAAAATGTAAGACAATTTAGAAATTTCTCATATGGTAGCAACAATTCATATATAAGAAAGAAATAATCGAAGAAATTCATGGGACGTTGTCCCACTTCCTTACATGAGGTAGAACTGAAATAACATCCCCTATATTTTTATCCGATATTAAATTTATGAGTTTCTGATTCCATTTAGATATAGGAATGCAATAATAGCAATTATTACTACAATGAAAAGGAGAAGATAATTGTTTCTTCATGAGTTCACAAAGACTAGAATGTCTTCCTCCTATGACCTAGCAAATGTATCCATGGGACCTTGATGTGTTTAGTCGCAAGTAAAAAATTGTCGCAACAATTTACTCATCGTTCTTGCAGTGCATTAAGTGCATGCAAAGATTTGGCATTCTTCTAGCAGTTATGATAGGTTTCCTGGACTCCATGGATTTGAAAAAAAAAAAAAAACACCTTTTAAGCATAAAACCTTGAAACAAATGTAAATTAGAACTATATTATGGCTTTAAAATCAACATGCCTACAAATTATGAATCATAAGTTCATAAACATTAGAGTGGATCTTGAACACAAGAGATAGATGCGTTTTATTGGAAATTACCTTTGCAAGATCGACCTTGAAAATTAGATCCCTCAAAAAAACGGTTGGCATTAAAGAGCATGTACCAATCACAGCTGAACGAGTCATTCTGTTGAGGGCTCTACAACATTAGAAACAAATTCAATTAAACATCGAACATATACATACATCCAAAACAGATTTACCTCAATGTTGACAATATTTAATTTGCCAGGAGAAATATTCTCTCCAAAAAAATATTTCATTATCGAAGGAAGCACCATCGACATCTTTTTGGGTGTTGTTGGCAAAATTTATCTTTATAAAAAAAAATTAAAACATTATAACTAAGATAATGTTTAAATTTCAAATGTCATTGCAAGATTGACAAAGAAATGAATCAAAAGTGATAAAAGGAGAGAACTTATCACAAGTGATACAGAGTAGGAATTAATAAACTTACTTTTCATGATAAAGCACCATCAGATATTTTACAACCAGTGAGCAATCATGAAAGAGAGTCACACAAATGTTCATCGTTACTCTTAAGGACAACAAAATAGAAAGAACTCATGAAGGAGCTACACAACAATAGCAACATGTTGCAGGCAAAAGAGGCAGAAACTTGCATCTATTGTGCACTTCCCTTGGAGCTATGACCTAACTAGGGTTAAGCACTCCATTCCTTGTATTGATATTTTGCTACGGCTTCTTGCTGATGCATTCTTCTGTTGACCTCTTGCTCCGATTTATGGTCATGATCCTTCTTAAGTCTTCACCACTAAAGCTCTCTCTCGATCTCTTCCCACAACTCTTCTTTAACCTTCAATTCTTAGCTTTAGAACAAAAAATGAGTAACACATGTAGGACAAGTTCAAGATACCAACAAGGCAACATACACATCAATTAGAGCACCACAAAATATCTAGGAGCATAAATAACAATCATCCACAGAAGAAACTAATAACAATATTGAAAACAAGTCAATTGCACATTTTCTTTGAGATTCCCCAGCATATATGTACATTGTGGATTCATAGTTTGAAAGCCAACTAAAACAAATACCTTCTTATTTTTCAGCTCTCCATCCTAGAGTTGGCTCCCAAAGCTTCATGCTTTGCCCATTTGCATTTGCAGCTTCCTAATTCCATCATGAATCCCACTTGTAAGCATGTCCAATGACTCAAGTCCAATATGAGATAGATGCCCTCTGATGATCATCCCATATCATCCCCTGCAGTCCATCCCTATCAGGTATCGCAATGCCTTCCCTGATCACAAAGATATGAGCATCTACCTTGTAGTGCCCACCAATATTCTCCCAAGCTGCTCCTGGAAATGATTCCAAACCATTCCCTGAGATACACTGAGATGTAGACTTCAAAGCCACCATCAAGTCCCTCACATGATGTGATATGCCAATATCCCTCCAAGTGAACCTGTGAGATCTTCCATGGCTCAAACCAAACGATCTACACCCTGCTATCACTGGAATCTACATCCTTGATGCAATACTAATATGAAAAGTTGACTTGACTTACCTAGAATAGGCAGTTGAAGTGTATCTCCCTGATGACAAACCTGATACACTGTTCCACAGCTACAATGACTTGATTTGAAAGGACTTACCAGCTGCAAAATGGCAAAATCATCACACTCACCACTCACCAAGAGCATCCACAGTGTGATTACTAACCCGTTCTTCATCCTTCGTGTGTCCCACACACAGTTCCGTTCAATGCAAGTATGATAGCTTGCCTAATGGCTTCCAACTGGCATCACCTCGTACTTCCATCACATGTGATCGCCAATATGTGTGTACCTTCAAGCTAGCCCATATTTCCCTCCGAATGAGATATTTCCAAGCTACAGATGTGTGTGTGTCAATGCAGCTATCACCTGACTCGACACTATCACTGCCAATCATGCTTGTGAGAGCGTTCCTCCAAAACGCCACTTGGGTCGGTTCGAACTCCAAGATTTGAACTTGATCATGAGATTTTTCACCTATAACCGGCATACCATGCCTACCTCTCACCTGTGATTGCTTTCCCTCTCAAAATTGTCGCCAATGATGAGTAGTCACACCGCCAAACTACACTTTTGTTGCCAATAATAGCTTTCTCCACACAATTTCGCTATCATTCGCCCCCATACCGCATTTACTGCTTCCAAACACCCTGTTACCCTGTCAGAAGTAATCAATAATGATTTTGAAGTGATAATGTCTTATTGCACCACCCTGTAGCAGGTTTCACCAGCCAAAAATTGCCCCAAATTTGGCCCTACGATATCCAAATGGCGAATGTGGCCCATCACTAGGTCACCCACACTTCGCTTGATAGAATGGTGATGAAAACCCCTCGCAACACATTTCTCCCTGCTCTATGATGTCATTCTATCTTCTGGCTTTGAGAAGCCAATTTCAGGGGTCATTTTGGCCCAAGGATGGCCAAAAACAGGTGCCCTCTAGCCAAGGATAGGTCCTTCCAAAGGTATCCCTTGCATTTTGAACTGAAACTTCAATCTGAAGTTTTTTTAATGAAGAATTATGACCTTAAATGTCAGGTCCCTTCAGCCCCTTTTTGAAAGTTTTTAATGAAGAGAAGGCCTCATTTGAACTTCAAGTCCCTTTACTTTCCATCCAATGGCCACTACCCATCCGATGGCCCAAATTGCTCCCTGAATCTCTCTCTATTTGCAGCAAGCTTTCTTCACAAGTAGCTATGGTGGCTGCTACTAGAAAATCAGATCTAGCACACTTCTCTATCCACGGCCGCCCAGGGCTGTTTAGCTGCTGCTTCATAATGCTAGGGCTCCCATCTGCTACTTTTTACAGCATCCAGAAGCGCACTATGTAGGGAAAGATCCACAACTTTGTGCTGTAAAACCCTAGCTAGAAACAAAGAGAGATTTCTTGGGCTCCCCTCAGGCTTTCCCTGAGTTTTCTCTTGCAACTCCCTGCCTGGCTGAGGTCGCCCCACCTCAAGGCATCTGATGCAATTTATAGCTATCTGATTGGTGTGATATTGACTGCAAACAAGCTGGACATGCCCTCAAGTATAACATAACAAAATCAAAAACCATTGTGTAGGCTAATTTCCTACCAGTATGGCTACTCGGCTAACCCAAGTAGCCAGCTACGGGATCAGTGCCCAACTGATATGGCGATAGTGGGTCACATCCCGATAACAACCAAATAAAGCTAATTAACTCTACACTAATTACAATATCACATTTAGAGCTTGCATAAAATGATTCAGATCAAAACTGATTTTTAACACTTTCCTCCACAGAAGAAATGATGGTAACATCACTTATACAAGAAGCATGACTAAAGTATAAAGGAGAAAATTTCGAATAGAAGCAGTGCACAAAAGCAATGAGCAAGGTTAGCGTATCATGAGCACCATGAAGTTCTTGAAATATAGCCACTCGAGAAACGTAGTTGAGAGCATTAGCAACATCAATTTATAAGATGACCCAGTCAGGATATAGATCCAAAATATCTCGTAAAGCATGAATGTCGGTCTCACAACCACCAAGAGTAGCACCTCATCACATAGTTATTTGATTCGTTAGAAGTTAATAAAAGGAATTTAGGCCTTTTTGTGGGACTTTTAATGTCGCAAGGCCTCATAGTCAAGTTAGTGAAATAAAAAGGGCTCTTCTCAAAATTTGAATTTCAAATGATAAGGGAGGTGGAGATTGGCCAATAGGATTTGAGGCCAAAGCCCTAAAATCCAGTATATATAGCCTGATCTAATCACGTTTTCACATGATGGAATGGGAGGTGGAAAATTTTCATCTGATTCATTGTTCGAAAGCCTCTTATAATCAAGATGTTGGTGGCCTACATTTCATAAGAATACAGAGAAATATATTCAGTCATGTGATGTATGTCAACGAGCATGTCGCCCTACGAAACTAAACTATGAGCCGTTACATCCGATTTTGGCACAAGTATCGTTTGAAAAATAAACACTTGATTATGTTGGTCCTATTCATCCTATGGCAAGAGGTACTCAAGCCATATATATCATCATAGCGACAGATTATATTACCAAGTGGGTCGAAGCAAGAGCAGTTCGTGTTGCAGATGCAAAGACTATGGCTAAATTTTTATATGAGATTATATTTGGGTGTCTGGTTGAGATCGTGAGTGATTATGGAATGCATTTTGTCAACGAAACAATCAAGTGTCTGTTGGAAGACTTTTTTTTTGTTATTAATCGGTTTAGTGCTCCGTATTATCCGAGGGGTAATGGACAAGTAGAATCTTCCAACAAGATTCTCTGCAATATTTAGACAAAGATAGTGAAAGCAAGTCGTTTTGATTGGAAACATAAAATTCATGCAACATTATGGAAATTCAGAACAGCTTATAAAGTTAGTACAAATCAGACACCATTTCAACTGGTCTATGGTCAAGATGTTGTTATGTTAATCAAATTTTTAGTACCATCTTTATGCATAGCAGCAACGATTCGGTTGGATGATGCTGAATCTTTACAACTGTGTCACGAGGCTTTGCATAAACTTTGTGAAACCAGAGTGATGGCATTTCATGCACTAGCATGAAAAAAAATTTGTCGCAAGGAATGTCATGAAAGATGTGAAGGAAAGAGATCTAGCTTTGATGTACAAAACAAAATTGATCAAAGGATAATTGAAATTTACAAGTGAAGGACCATACAAATTGAAGGAAATATTGTCGTATGGAGCAGTTATTTTGGAACACCTGGATGGTAGAAGATTTGATACCCCAGTGAATGGCAGTCGATTACACAAGTTTTGGTAGCCATATCTACTAGTGTGATTGAAGATCTACTCACTTTTAACTTTTTTTGTTTTACAATTTTGTTGTTTTTCATTACTTGTTGATTCTTTTTTTGGAAAAGGCAGTAGTAAAAAAAAGAAAAAGAAAAAAGAATTATGAGCAAAATTCAAGAAAGTCATCAGATCAGAAAAAGAGAAAGGAAAGTATTTTCAGAAAGCAATTTTCGATAGAAAATAGCTCAAAAATTACATTTTTAGTCATATCTTCAACAAACAGTCATATTAACCTTTGTCGACTTGCTAGATGATACATGCAGTTCAAATGTACATATATTGGGTCGGGCGAAAGTTGGTTTGCACAGAAAGTACATGTTTTACAGCTAGACGAGAGTTCAGAGATATTCCACTTTGGGAACCTTCGCCGAGCATGCTACACTCATTATGAACCTTCATCGATCTCTAACAGATGGATTCAGAACACCAAAATTAGAAACTCTGAAAATTTTCATTAAATGTAGTACCTAGGTGAAGGATGCACTTAGGTGAGGGTCGTCAGAACCCTCGCGAGACCTATAGAACCTTCCCTGAGCTATCCTATTGGTCAGGAACCTTCGTTGAAAATTATGGAAGCTATTTTCATAGTACTAGACATGCTTGCAAATTTTTGTCCATAAATGATGGGCCAAACTAGTACTTTGTCTAATAGACCCTCCAAATTAGCCTATAAAAGGGTTGATTTTGATTTCATTTCTCACTTGTGCTAGCGAAGCTCTTGTGAATTTTTTTCACGACCAAACTTTTTCAAAACTTTTACACAGCCTTCTGATATACTTTTCGACTTTCAGCTCTCAGTTTATACCTCGTTCACCTTGCCATCGTGTCTTTGACCAAATTCGATACTAGTATTTCACCCAGATCTGTTGTTCTCTATGATGTTCATGGACATCATGGTGCTTCCTAGCACAAGCAGAGTGGCTTAATGGATGAACCTTGCCAAGCCCTTGCTCAAGACAATAGGGATCCATGAAAATGCCTTCTCAAACAAAATAAGTATGGAGTTTATCATTATGGCCTTCGGTACCTGAAATGAGGTCAAGACAAAGTTTTACATCACCTTCCAAGGAGTAGTGCACAAGGTGAGGTTCACTGAGGCCGCCCTTGCTGCCGTAGGTATTATGTCTAGTCCTCGACCAACTCCATCCCATAAATAGGCCAAATAAGCCATTAAGCTTTTTGTTGATACCCAGATCAACCAGTACCACACCAATGTTGACTATTTGCTAGAAGCCATTCGCGATCCTACTCTGCTTGCCACAACCCATCTTCTAAATAAGTTCTTGATGATTGGAAACCTTAGGAAGGAACGGATCTTCTCACAAATCTTCCATCACTTGGTAAAACCTAACTACAAGTTAGATACGAGGACCATGCAGCCTTACGACTAGTACAAAATGGTCTTCGGAGAGCTTAAGAGTGTCATTAAGAGTAATACCAAACAACAGTTTGTTGTTGGCTCTCTTTTGTCATCCTTGGCCATCGCATACTTAGAAAATAAGGTTCAAGAGTTTTACGTTGATTTTGATTGTTTCACCCCACTCACCTCTCGCGTCTCATCATCATATTGAACAACCATCGTCAGTTGTGCCTATACTCACTATGGCTTCTCGCTCAGAACTACTGATCCCCCCATCCTCTACTACTACCCTTGCCTCCACTTCCTCACAAGGGCCATTTGTGACCATTGGGTCCTCAATTCCAATCAGAGTTACCAAGCCATCTCACCCCCACATTCTACTGCCATGTCCTCGTCCACACAGAAGTTTATGGATATGTTCGATGATTTCGATCTTTTATAGGTAGATGAGCACTTGTGATGCCGTTGAGCCCCGGACCTTTTAATCCCAACTCCTTCGGAATAGGATTCGATCGTTTCTAGAAAACTTTCGACACTTTTGATTTAGCACCATCACTTCAGCAAGGCCAACAAATAGAGCAAGTTTTTCAAACACCGGACACCATCGAAGTCGCTTATGCGGTCAGATCACCAAAACAATTCGACACGCAAGTCCTAGAAGGATCCGAGGTGAAGATATTTTTGAAGAAGAAGATCTACAAGCCAACCTTCAAAGCAAATCTGGAAAACTTGTTGGATCTAGACTACTGCTGCTACCACAGTATTGCCAAACATATTATTGGATTCTAGTGATATCCTAGGGATAAACACACCCCTAGGTTTTTGGATTTGCTAATTGTTGGATTTGATGCTTGTTGGAGTTTATCTTTATTATACTTTTTGTGAGAGAGAAAGAGAGAGAGAAAAGAGTAAGATCTATCATTGCTTGAGTAGTGTTAATGGTTAGTGTTAGATGTGGATCATAAGCACGTGCTAATTATGAACTATGCTATCGCTCTCATGGGAACAAATCTCACATCTAGGCTAAATCAGAACCCTTTGCAGTTGACTTTACTGGTATGAACATAGCTAACTTAGTTATCTTGTCCACTACAACCCAAATAGAATCATTCTAACATTGGGTCTTGGGAAGTCCAATTACAAAATCCATAGATATGCTTTTCCATTGTTTTTGAGGGATATGTAAGGGATGTAACAACCCTCCAGCCTTTAAGCGTTCCGCTTTGGCTAGTTGCTTTTCCATTCCAAAATATCAAACTACCTCGGATGGAGAGATGTTCTATTATCTTCTTATCTTTCTTAGAAATCTTTGTGAGCTAATTTCTATTCCATTCTCATTTTTCCTAGTCTCAACCATTTTCTAATTGCAAACAAAATGAGAATCTGTTTCACACTTTTCTCTCAATGAAAGATATAGATTAGTGAAAATCTAGGTAAATGAAAGTTCTTTTAATTTACCAACCCAACTAAGAGTGTTTGCAACTTGGTTAGAGCTGTCTTTGACATATTGGATTTCATGATCAAATTTTTGCATAAGCTCAGCCCAATATGCTTTACGACCTCTCAAGTCATGTTGATTGCAAAAGTACTTTAGAGACTGGTGATCTGTATACCCTATAAACTGACTACTATAAAGGTAATGCCTCCAAGTTTTAAGTGCATGAATCACAACAAATAATTCATTTTCATGAGTTGTATAATGCAACTGAGGTTCGGTACGTTTCTTGCTTTCAAACAATATCGGCCTATCATTTTGTAAAAGAACCGCTCCTATCGCCGAATCACTTGCGTTAGTTTGTACAATGTAAGGTAAATCTGGATTCGCAATATGTAAAACAGAAGCTGAAGCAACCATATGTTTGAGTTTCTCAAAACATTGATTCAGTTCTTCATTTCACTCAATAGGTAGACTAGATTGACCTCTCTTCTTTTTCTTATTAACTTTGCCTTTAGTCAGATTATTAAGAGACATTGTTACCTTTGCATATTTCTCAATCGACTTACGAAATAAAATAGTAAAACCGAAAAAAGATTTAACTTCTCTAACCGTCTTCGGTATCGGCCACTCAGGCATTGTCTTGACCTTGCTCTCATCTATCTTCAACTCTTCTGGGGTGATCTTATGACCGAGGTATACTAACTCATGCTTAGAGAACTCACATGTAGATTCTTTAGCAAATAATTTTTCTCTTTTGAGAATTCTCAAGACAGTCTTAAGATGATTCAAATGCTCCTTAAGAGTTCTATTGTACCTTTCGCGACTCGTACTACATCCTCGAAAGTCTAAAACATGTTTTGCTTACATTCATATTGATGATAAGCTGGCAGACCTAAGATAAACTACCAAAGTGCCAGTTTTGCATCGAATGATGGAACTTTGTTCCACAAGTCTAAAAATTCTTGTAGGTAAGAGTCTAAGCTCCATGTACCCATTTTGCAACTCACAAATCTTTGACACTAGTCTAAATTGTCCACAACCACAAATGACTTTCTGAATACTTCTTTGACTTCTTCCCATGTAGTAGGTTTGGATTGAAAATCATGCCACCATGATAAAGCCTTTCCTCGGAAGAACAGAACTTCTCTCAATTTTTTTCTCTTCTAAAATTGCATGTAGATTGAAATAACTGGTCCACTTGGCTCTGGTTATGGGACCAACTTAGCATAGAACAAAATGGTTGTCTATGTTGGGCCATAATCCAAGGAAAATTTAAAGTTTTGCCATTCGGGTCAGTTGAACTGTACATAGGCTCCACCTTCATGTATGCGCTAGAGTACATCCGGATAAAGGAGTACCAATTTTTGAAGCATAGCGATTTGAAACAAAAATTTTGGAGGCGGCATGCAGAGTTCAAGTTATACTTACCAGATGGTCGTGCGAATATTGAGAAATTTGACGACGCAAGTCTGCTGTTAAATAGAGCTGCACAGTATATACACCGATTGGGAGCGAAATTTTTCAAGTTATTTTGTAGAAATCAAGCACAATCTAGAGGACAGAGTCAAATCCCGTGAACATAAAGCTTTCTGTACATATACTTACTGGCAGTTTGGCACTTTTGCAGCCAAAACATTATTTTTTGTTCAGAATTTATTTGTAAAGTGTAAGTTTATTCAATTTTCATCTACTTTGTTTGAAGAGATTACACTTAGGAAAAATTCTGTCTTGGCTCTAACTTCTAGGACAGCTTCAAAAGACTATCATTCATCATTTCCCTTGAAGTTAGGTGGATTTCCAGCATGTAATAAGGTAGTTAACTCATCCTTCTTGCCCTAAAATGAAACCCTAGCCTAGATCCTAGGTCCTATAAAGTAGGGATGACCACCAAATAGACATGACCAACTCTCTTGACTTGACCTACCCTACATTAGGATGGGTTTACCACATGACATCATGGTCTCACATGTGTGGGACCCACTTGTGTACACAATTTACACTATTCTACATGGTTTTTAATCAAGCTAGATTTGCCAATTTTTGGCAATTCTTCACATCAGGCACTTCATGTGGTAACACACATCTTCTCAGGATATCATCAACTCCACGACGATACAATTGGCCACCAACAATCAATTGGTAAGGTTGTGATTTTAGAATCAATTGCCTTTTTTGAACTTTGGACAAAGATTCATTTGGTTGACCCAACATCAGATATTCAACAATGTCTTCTGCCCACTCAGGTATCGCTTCAAAATAGAATAACACAGTATCCAGAAGTTCATCATCCACTTCAGTATTGATTGGTGCTATTTGTATTCTTGAGACATGATCCACAAGATAATGTTGTTACCCCTCCGAACTACAACTCGAAAGTCAACTTCAGTCGATAATAGTAACCATCTTGCAATGCGTCCCGTATTGCATGTCTTGTTTACCAAATATAGCAAAGGTTGATGGTCGGTATAAAAAGAAAAATGTGTCACCATTAAATAATACCGAAATTTTTTCACTGAGAACACCATAGCCACCGCTTCTCTTTCTATGATTGAATAATTGATTTTCGCATCACTCAGTTGTCGACTAGCAAATCCGATCGAAAAATCTTTCTTATATTCCCCTGATTGTGTCAAGACAAATCCAATGACATATTTTGACACATCAATATGCACATGGAATTCAATTGTCCAATTCGGAGTTCGTAAGATCGGTGCAAAAGCTAAGGCTTTCTTCAATTTTCAAATGCTTCCAAGGCCTCAGTTGTCCAAATCGGTACAATAGTCAATTTGTATATAGGTCATGCCAGATCCACAAAGAATAAGATAAATATTCGATAGTAATTTGCATGACCCATAAAAATATATACTTTTCTAAGTGTTCTTGGTGGAGGCAATTCAACAACAATCTTGATTTTGGAATAATCAGTAGCAAATTCATGTCTCAAAATCACTTGGCCAAGAACAACTCCATGAGTAACCCATATTTGACACTTTTCTGGATTTAAGAAAATCTGGTATTTTTGACAACGTTCTAGAACTTTTTCCAAATGATCCAGATGGTCTCTCTCTCTCTCTCTCTCTCTCTCTCTCTCTCTCTCTCTCTCTCTCTCTCTCTCTCTCTCTCTCTCTCTCTCTCTCTCTCTCTCTCTCTCTCTCTCTCTCTCTCTCTCTCTTTTACAAGTAGAGGTGATGATTCCTCCAAATCCAAGGTAGAGCCTCCAAATGTCCTTCAAGCAATCTGCAAACTTCAAGATGCTCCCCAACTCCAAGCTAGAATGCCCCCACCTGCAAGTAAGGATCTGCAAGCCTCCAAGGATCTCTCCTCCACTTGTGTCCCTACTCTTTAAACACAAAGATAGATAACAAGCTAGCATGAAGTATTCAACACCCAACCATAGCTAGATCCAAGCTCCAAGCAAGACCTATATAGCATCCCCTTGCTAACCATAAACAAATCACAAGCATACCACAACACTCCATAGCATTCTCAAGATCCAAACCCTACTTATGTCCCATACCATAAGCAAGATCCAAACCTTAAGCTTACTACCACAAGAAAGCACTCTACACACTAGTAACAACACTAGAGCATAAGCAAAGCAAACAAGAGAGATCTCCCCCTCCCAAGGGGTACCCTACTACCCTCATATAGATGGCCCATAGACCCCTCCAATGCACTATGGAGTTCCATGCTCATCCAATGAGAGAGAGAGAAGCCTAGGGGAGTTACAGAATCTCCAAGAGCCTCCATAGGCTTATGGAATGTCAAGAGACTCCTTCCATAACCTATGACTCTTTGAATGCCTTTCTTGTAGGAGTTGGGAACTCAATGGACAGATTAGAAGGGCGCCCTCCTACTAGGTCCCATTGCCCAAGTTGTGCAAGTATACTTTGGTCCTAGACCAATAAAGTGATATGGTTCAAGGTTGAGGCCCAAGGTTTCGAAAAATAGTCATCTAATGACTTTCTAACACCTCTCTAGATTCCATACCTCCATCCAAAGCATAGACACCTACTTGCCCTTAACCAAGGACACTAGTACCTTAATCCAAGTGTGATGCCACGAAAATGTTAAATATTAAATATCAACATAAATATGGCATGATATACTCGAAAATGAAGATATGAGCTAGATAAGTATAAATCATGAAGAGGCGTAAGTCATTTTTCGGGAATATATCTCCTAAGTACTTGCCTTGTAATTAAGGGCAAGACCTTTTAAAGGAAAAGACATTGTCTTGGACAACCTTTACTAGGTTGTCCATACGAAACGACTAGATACGAAAAGACATGATAAACTAGAGTAACTTTAACTCATAATTAAATATACCTCTTATGGTATAAGTGAACGTAATCTCAGTCTAATTGTTAACTAGACCCTTTTGCGGGAGTGACGCACCTGTTGTTTTAGAGGTGTGTTTGTTCGCCCCTAGAACATATATTGATCTCACACTTCAGTCTTGATCATCGAGAGAGAAGAGTTTATGCTTATGTAAGAGATTGAAGAAGTGAATAGAGTTCAGTGAGTTATTCTCTCTTATCTTTGTTCTCCGCACTGCTGAGTGTGAGTGATCTAGAGTCTGCTAACAATCTCTAACGCATTTCATGAATTTCTCTCTGATCAGACAGACACTCTAGTGCATTACAGTCATTTGCTGAGTTTCTGTAAAGCATGCTCTAAAGAACTGTCTTTAAACTATCTTATTCGTATGTCGCGAATACTTTCTTTTCGACACTCGAATAATGACTATCTTTGGTACAGTCTAGCACGATCATTGAATAAAGCTGTATGTATACATATGTGATGATAGTCCCTGCCTGAAGAATTAAGTTTCTGATTTGTCTTCCTGATTGGCATTGACATAAGTTTCTAACGTATTCTTAAGTTGGACTTTAGTTGTTGAGGACTTCTGTCTAGAAACGAATAGTTCGCGAACACGATTAATTAATTGTCTGCACAGTCACGAATACATCGAACAATTCTTGATTCTCTGTTGACACCTTAATCAGCCAGAGTGTAGTACCACTGTACTACTCTGATAACATCTCATTTGTAGAACGCGCTTCATCCAATTCGATAGAGGCCAGATTGTTGTTTAGAATCTATTAACACTACCCATCCCAAATATAAGTAATACTGGTTATTTTTTAATGTCTGTCGACAACCATAATAACACTCGAAACCACTTGCCATAATTGTACCAAAAACATAACTTTCTAAGGCTGTCCTCTGTGGGAACGACATTATTTACTATAAAATCTATATTAACCTTGTTGGTATAGTACGACATATACCAATTTTTGGCGTCGTTGCCAGGGATAGTTTAGGAAAGTTATAAGAAATCTGACAAATCCATTTCCATCTCTAGTGTATGTCAGATAGAGAATCCAGATTAGAACGATACCGTAAGCTTAGAGAGGAATTTTTACGAAGACAAAGTGAGAATACTAGTCTAAGAAATCTAGGCGAAATCACTGCCCAGTTACTTGAACTCCTAATTAGCTTCAGTATGGAGGGTCCTGCTGCACGTTTTACTTCTATCTCCAAAATCAAATACAATTATTTTAAAGGGACTTCTTTCGATGATGCAGATAGCTATGTCTCACAATTTGAGTCAATCGCTAATGCGAATAACGAGGGAACTAACATAGACAAACTACGAATTTTCCCTGGTCTGCTAAGAAAGCAGGCGCGCATATGGTACAGTCAAGTTGAACCAGGCCGTGTAGGATCCTGGTACTTGCTGAAAGATGCATTTCTGAACCAGTTCAGAGAGATCGGTTACAAATCAAGAATTCTTGGACGTCTGAAAAATGTTTAGAAGAAGAATAAAGAATCCCTTCGCAAATATACACGCAAGGTTAAAAATCTCATAGGAAAACTAATCGGTGTATATCCCGTAGATATGCGGATCGAATGGTCTTTGGCTGGTTTACCACCAAATATTGATCGGTATTGCAGACAAGGGGACATGACCTCCTTAGCAGCAGTAATAGCTAGTGCCAAAAATTTTGAGACCTCGAAACTAGCACGAAAGCAACGATCGACGAAAAAATATCGAAAGTCGAAGACTGATTCTAGTGACAGCGATGAAGATTCAGATTCTGATTCAAGTACCAGTTCTTCAAGCTCTAAATCTGAAAGTAGCGATTCATCAATATCAGAAGCTGACAAAGGAGAGAGAAAGAATAAACGACGAATTAAACAAAAGGATGACACGAAAGTTGTCGCGGATAAGTCATCAACTTCTAAAGTTGAAAAACTTTAGAAGAGTAATATGTTTGACTTTAATAAAAAGTTTAATGACGTGAACGTGCAGATCTCTGAAGTTGCAGATAAATGACCAAAAGCGTCTTCTTCCAACTCAGGAATGTGGTGTACGAAATGTGGAACTTCTGGACACACTAAGGAAGACTGCACTATTGTGAATGTCAAATACATTGAAGATCCTACCCAAGAGTTACTTTTTATTTTTCAAAATGATGCGACTACTAACTATGTATAGGGTACTACAGCATCAGCCCAGCAGGACAGACCCAAGTTCGCACCAAGGCATAATCCTCCTGAATTTGTTGGACCAGCGAAGTCTCAAACCGCGATTAAACCAATTTCGGGAAATTGCTACAACTATGGAGAGCCAGGACATTTTTCTCCTGACTGTCCTCAACCGTGAAAGCCGATTGGTTATGTACCATTATGTTTGGATTGCAGAGAGCCTGGCCACAAGTATCTTGATTGCCCTCAGCCGTAGAAGCCGTGACCCAAATATCGGTATGTAGCAACACCAGCTGCTGTAGACACAAAAGCGAAAGCTGCGACTGATGCTATTGTGCAGAGAATTGACATTATTGAGGGAAAAGTGGCAAAGACAGAAGATCAGTCCTGACCAAGTGACATGGAGAAATTAGTCAAAGTCACAACGAGAAGCAAAAGCTCCTCGAAACTTGATCAAAAATCTTCGACAAAGCGCAAAAAATCCTCGAAGAATAATTTCTCTAGCAAAACAATGAACAAATCTATGACTAAGGAAGATCTCAAAGATGACCCTGACTATGACCGCAATGCTGCGAAGCTATTTGCAAAAGATATCTCGGCAGAAGCAAAGGAAATCATCAACGCTGAACTTCTGACAGCTGCTGCAAAAAAGGTGGTCACTTTCGAGGAAGAGGACGAAGAAATCGCGAAGACGAAATTGTCTAGTGTTGTTATCGATAAACCAACCTCAAAATCAAAGACGAAAGAATAGGACATCGTGAGTGATATTGGATCCCTTCGTCCGAACATTACTTTTGAACAACTGTTGGTAGATAACACTTATTACAGAAAGCAACTGAAAGGTCTTTCTGTGCCCAAATTTTTTTTTTTTCCTGCTAGATGGTGGTGTTTTGTCTATTGATTTAGGTGATCTCAGTGCACCTGAGATTGATATTACCATTGTGGAATGCCTGATCAAAAAAGTGCTGATTGGCTCTGGTTCCAGTGTAAATATAATAACAGAAGACACAGCACATGCTCTGGGGCTGACTGACATTCAACCGACACAGCGAAACATCAAGTTAGCCGATTCGACACGACAAAAACCTGTTGGAGAACTGAAAGATGTCACTGTCTACATTCAAGCCAAGCCATTCACAATGAATTTCATTGTTATCAAACCAATCGATTTGTCATCCTATTTTGTGCTGATTGGACGACCTTGGCTTTATCAATCAAATGCAAGTGTACATTGGAAATCTAGAGAGCTGAGATTTCAGACTGGTGAGACCAATAACCAAGGTAAGCCAGCAGAACAAATCATAACCTGGAGTCGTGACAATTATGAAGGTGAAACTCCTTTGTCCGACACCAACTTTACATTAGAAGAATCTTCTTATGCCTTGAATATTTTTCCCAATGGATCTGATATTGAAGTGCAGTACTTTGAATGTTATGAGAATGCTGATGACGAAGAATTCTTTGATGCCTGTGATGCTGAAGCGGATGTTTCGTATGAAGAAATTAACGTTGCAGACACGAACTCGAAAGAGTCTAATGATTCAAGTGACAAATCTGAACACGAATTTGGTAACAAGAACCAGGTTGACGACAAGAAAACATCTATGGAGTCAACCATGCATGAAATACATGGCCATACCAAGGCCAGTATGATAGAAGGTATCATTATACTAGATTCTACTGAACTGATTGAACTTGCACCTGGTAGATTCGTGCATGTTTTGAAGTCACTTGGAGAATCGGAATTAGTGGAATTCACTGAACTATTGAAGGAGTATCAAGACGTGTTTGTCTGGTCGCTCGACGATTTGAAGGGTATACCTGCGAAATTCAGAGAACACCGAATTGATCTTAAGGAAGATGTTGTACCTATTCGACAGAGACAATATCGTCTCAATCCTAAGTACTCTCTCATGGTTAAGGACGAACTTAACAAGCACCTTAAGGCAGGTATAATCTATCCCATCTTAAGTAGTTAATGAGTTTCACCCATTGTTGTCGTCCCAAAGAAGAAGACTGGCAGAATAAGAATATGCCAGGATTTTCGCAAACTCAATGCTGCCACAAGGAAGGACCATCATCCTCTGCCTTTCACTGATTCCATCCTAGATCAGGTTGTTGGTCAAGAGCATTACAGTTTCTGTGGCGGCTTTTCTGGATATAATCAGGTTGGAGTGCAAAAGGAGGATCGTTCAAAGACCACATTCACTATGGATTGGGGCACTTATGTCTACAACAAAATGCCCTTTGGTCTTTGTAACGCTCCAGCGACTTTTGAGCGAATTATGATGTTAATCTTCGCTGTCTTTTTAAGAACTTTTCTCAAAATATTTATTGATGATTTCTGTGTATACAATGATATAAAGACACACCTACAGAAGCTGAAATTAACATTGCAACGGTGTCGAGATACTTGTTTATCTCTTCATCCAAAGAAATGTTTTTTTGGTATGAAAGAAGGAATATTGCTCGGACACAGAATATCTAACAGAGGAATAGAAGTCGACAAAGATAAAGTTGAGCTTATAAAGAATCTCTAGATACCAACCAATTTACGTGAACTAAGAGCTTTCTTAGGACATGTTGGCTATTACAGGAGATTCATTCAAAATCATGCTTCTATTGCTGCCTCTCTTACACATCTACTGAAGAAACAAGTAGAATACTTGTGGACGAATGAACAGCAAAAAGCATTCGAAGATCTTAAGGAAAGGTTGATTAATGCTCCTATTCGGAGACCACCCAACTAGGCTATTTTATTTCACAGTTATGTGGATGTTTCTACATTTGCTATTGGCGTCTGCCTAAGCCAGAAGGACGACCAAAAGAAGGATCATCCCATCTACTATGCGAGTTGACAGCTCAGTGCATCAGAGAAGAATTATTCAGCTACAGAAAGGGAAGCACTTGGCATGATTTTCACTGTTAAAAAATGTCAACATTATTTGTGGGGATATGCATTTATTTTTCATGTGGATCATTATGCTCTTAAGTATCTTGTAGATAAACCAGATCTATCAGGATGAATTGCTCGATGGGTTCTACTTCTGCAAGAATTTACTTATCAAGTAGAGCTTCATCAAGGAAAATATCATACGAATGTTGATTATCTATCGCGACTCAGCACCGCTATCAATGATGATTTTTCAGACGAACATTTATTCGAGAATTCATCTACAAATTCGTTATATTCTGATATTATTATTTATCTTAAGGATCAGATATATCTGGATGATTACGATTTGGAACAAAAGACAGTTTCTCAATATAAGGTAGCACCTTATACAATTATTAACAATGTTCTGTACAAGCTTGGTGTTGACCATCAACTACGAAGATGTCTTGAAACTGAAGATATTAAAAAGGTCGTTAAATCCTTCATTAAAGATCGATCTAGCAAATTTATAGTTTCAAACACTGAGCCATGCACGTCCTCCATAAATGGAAGTGACAGATGTCAAGTCACCATGCCACATCATCATCCCTTCCACACCGCTACTGCTTATCAGCGTTATTTTTCATTTTTTCTCTTTACACTTTCTACCTGCGAAGTTTATGCTTTCATGTGCTCACTCTTTGCGATCAAAGCACCTTTTTGCCAACTATTGCGATCTACGAAGCTATCGTTCAACATTCGAACAATGGCTTCCGCATCAGGTTCGAGCTCTAATATCATTTGGAAAGCATGCGCAGGAATCCGCCTGGCATCCATCCAGTCCTTTTTGGATCGATGCAGATTGAGTGATTTGAAAGTGGACCCCTCTATCATCCTCTCTGAAGTCAATACTGAATTCGTGAACTCCATCCATTCAATTTAATGGACACCGATGGAGCTGCTGCTGTTGTGGATTTTTCAAAGCCAGCATTTGCTTCCACATCTTGGAAGCAGCCGAGCGCATCCACCTTTGAGGATGACGCAACCCAGTCAGATACATCAGACAAGGGACGCGTAGCTGCTGAAGGCGACACTGGGGCACATGTGGCAGATGACGAAGAACCAGACGACCAGACCCAGTGGTTTCGATCCATGACTGAGAAAGCCAAGAACCTTGTGGCTGAAGTATATGAGTTCGACAAGTACCATTGTCAACTCACAATGCAGCTTATCACCTCAGAGAGGAAATCACTTGACTCTCTGAAGGAGTCCTTCGAGAAGATCGATTCGCTCGAATCAGACAAAACGAAGCTGATCGAACAACATCGTTCCCTCGAAACATAGTTTCAAACTTTAATAAAGGAAGCTGATTCTTTGAAGTAGACCAGTAAGACGATTCAGGCCAAGTTTGACAATTTTCAGACTCAAAACGATTCTTTGAAGCAGCAACTTTTGGCTGCAAACCAACATAATGTCACGCTCCAGAAACATCTACAGGAGGAGCGAATGACAAGATTAAAGACAGAAGCTGCTTTGTCCCTGAGCACCACTGCAGGGTCAATCATTGTCGATCTCATGAAGCTGAACCAGCACTAAGGCCAGATGCTCGACAATTTTTGAGTCGAGTTCTTACAACCGCTCGAGGATGCGAAGGCTCTTGTCGAGGAAGAGTTGGCGGAGCTGAAGGAGATCTCCAGTGATGCCAACCCATCTTGCAGCGGGCCCGATGCGCACGATGACTATTTGCAGGCCCTACTACGAATTGATGAACTTACACAGCAACTCCAAGCTATGCCTGCCTGCATCGGAACCTCAGACCATCCAGAATTCCTGGAGACTGTCGCGAAGATTGACCAGCTCGAACAAGAGCTGTCAATCCAAAAGCAACAAATGGAAGATCAAAAGCTGGCTGCTGAGTTGCAAACTCAGGATTTTGCAACTACATCTACTTAGCCAAAGCGAATGTAGCAAAATCAGTCGAAGGTATGTGCTGACAGATTCCGTGCATTTGCTGATCGCTTCTGGAAATGGTGTCCACATGCTTTTAATATTGAGTTGCAATGGCGTGTGGATTACATGATGCTACCAGGCGCAGTAGGCATCGCCTTTGACGATTGGAAGCGACCATGGGAGAAGGACGACTTTCTTTGGTTATGGGCCCAGCTCACTATCGAGCAGGAATGATGTCTCTGCTGGGGCATAATCCAGGGTATATTCCAGGTTGTACCTTTCGGACCGGCAGAGTTATACGTGAAAAATTGTCAACTAGTAGTATTTTCCTAACTTGAGATTTTGTAGGCCTATGGCCAAATAAAAGTTAGAGATAGGTTCATACATGTATGTAGAGGCCCAAAGTATGTGTACACTACTTTTGAGGTCACATTAATTAGAGGAGGTCGAGTGTGGAGCTCTTCTATTGGCTCATAATTTGGTGCATTCCTATTTGACCAAATTTCTAGGTATATGGGTGAATCCTATTGGACCCCAATTTTAGCCTATCATAAGACAAGTGGCCAAGAGGCACTATGGCTGCTATAAATAGCCATCTCCACGAGTATGTACACATCTCATTTTCATTCTATTGAATGAATGTTATGCTCTTTGAAGATCCATCTTCTTCTCTCTCACTTTTTTGTTCATATCTTGCATTCTAGCCACTAGAATTGTGATTTCTTTGTTGCTATGGCTTCACACGTGTGAAATGCAGGTTGTAGGCTCTGAAGTACGGACAGGGACAGCAAGTTTCTGTTTGTGGAAGCTTATGATCAGATTTTGATGTTTAGTTGATGTTTAGTATGCTTAACATCACAATTTCTATCATTTTTTCAATCTAGATGTGCATAACTTCCATGGCCAAGATCTTTATGAAACTTTAGCATCTTTTGGATCTGAGTTTTTCACATGGTATCAGAGCATTAGGCGGCCAAATGTGCAGGTTTTGCCAGATTTAGAAGAGATTTGTGGGCGAGTTTGCTTTTGTAGCATTCCAATCAAGTTTCTAGCTAAAAATCTTGTTGATTTATGTGTAGAAATTGGATCTTTGTGATCAAAACATCATTTGTATGCATTTCAATTGAAGTAGGGCGAATTCCCTCTGTACTTATCAGAATAAGGAGACAAAAATTGTTTTGGAAAGAGGGAGATGCAAGATCCAACAAGATCCTATTAGTTTTCCATTCTAGCATATAGTTTTTTGATTCAATTTCTTGCTTCTTCATGTCAAAAACTTCAAAATTGATGTAACCCTCTGATTTTCAGTTTGCTGAATGATTCAAGAGTGTATTTCAATCTTAGGAGTGAGGGAAAAGCAAGTATATTGAGGTTTGGTCTTGGTTTGATCAAGAAATCATAAAACTAGTGGCTAAAATTAAGGAAAAAGTGAGGAAAAGAGAGAAAAAGTAAGGTTTTAGGTTCCAAATCTTTGTGATTTCTTCTTGTGTTTCATTTGTTGATTCAAGAGAGTGCTTAGTGCATTGGAACAGGTCAAAGATCAGAGATCAATCATTGCAACATGGCTACAAATGGAGGCTACATGTTGGAAAGCAATGATAGGCTTACCTCCCTCAACTATTCTACTTGGAAAGTAAGGATGGAGTCTTTGCTTGAGATGAATGAGTTGATGGATATTGTTGTAGGTGTGGAGGAGAGACCTTTGGCACCTCAAGAACAATTGAGGTATGACAAGAGGGCAAAGAAAGCCCTTCACATGATCAAGATGAATGTGACAAATGAGCTTATCAAAGAGGTTGGTAAGTGCACATCATCTAGTGAAGCTTGGGAAGCCTTGAAGAAGGTTTATGAATCCAAGTCTACTTCTAGAGTGTTGACTTTAAGAAGGCAAATCTTTTCTTGTATGCAAAAGAAGAGTGAGAATGGACATGCTTTTGTTTTGAGAGTTAAAGCATTGAATGATGAGTTAGCATGCATTAATGATGGCATAAATAATGAGGAGCTTGTTCAAGTGATTCTCAATGGCTTGTTGGATGATCATGCTAATCTTGTTCAAAGTTATGCTATCCAAAAATGTTTACCAAGTGTTGGAGACTTGCAAGAGGTCTTGTTGGCTGAAGAATTCAGGTTGCAAGCAAGAGTGGGAGCATCTTCTACATCTCAAGGAGGAGAAGAGGAGGCAATGTTCTCTAAAGGCAAGTTCAAGGGCAAAGGTAAAAGCAATTGGTCTAAAGGGCAAGACCAAGGTGAGCACTCTACTTTTGGCAAAAAGAAGGATAGATCTAAGCTAAAATGTTTCTATTGTGGAGTCAAAGGGCATTTTGCTAGTGATTGTTTTAAGAAAAAGAGGGATCAAGGGGAAAAGCAAACCAATCTAACTATTGATGAGGGTGGGGATGAGCTTCTTTCAAATGATGCTTTTGTTATGTCATCTTGCTTGTTGGCTAATCATGGAGACATTGATCCTTGGTGGATTGATAGTGGAGCCACTTCTCATATGACATATCATAAAGAGTATTTTTCATCTTTAATGGCATTTGATGGTGATAGGAAGGTAATCTATACCGCAAATGATGGTGAGTGTGCAATCAAGGGGATTGGCACAATTCCTATTTCACTTTCTACAAATAGGAATATAGAATTGAAAGATGTTTTGCTCATTCCATCCATTACCAAGAACTTACTTAGTGTAAGCCAAATGCTTGACAAAGGATTCAAAGTTGAGTTTGATGATGATGCTTGCTTGATCAAAAAGGGGTGTAGTATCATTGCAAAAGGGAAAAGGCAAGGGAAATTGTTCAAGCTTGATGCATGTGTTGTTGCTAACCAAGTTGGATGCATGGCAAATGAACAAATGTCAATTCAAGAGGTATGGCATAAAAGGATGGGACATCTCAACTACAAGGCCTTGGAGGTAATAGCCAAAAAGGAGGTAGTAAGGGGACTTCCCAAGTCTCTTACTTGCTTGAATCATGTTTGTGAAGAATGTGCTTTGTCTAAATCACATAGATTGCCATATACTAGATCTATATCTAGATCTAAGATGCCTTTTTCTCTCTTGCATTCGGATATTCATGGTGTTACTACAATTAGCAATGGAGGTGCTAAGATGTATGTAACTTTCATTGATGATTTTAGTAGATTTTGTTGGGTTTATCTACTAAAGAGCAAGGATGAGGTGTTTGATGTGTTTGTCAAGTTCAAAGTTGCTATTGAGACTCAATTTACAACCAAAATCAAATGCTTGAGGAGCGACAATGGTGGTGAATACATTTCTAACAAATTCAAAGCCTTTTGCGATGAGCATGGGATCAAGAGGGAGTACACATGTCCAAGAACACCACAACAAAATGGAGTGGCCGAGAGGAAGAATAGAACCTTGTGTGAGAGTGCAAAGGCAATGAGATTGAATGCTAATCTTCCTAAACCTTTTTGGAGTGATGCTTTGTTGTGTGCAAATTTCCTATGCAATAGATGGCCAAGTGTTGTATTGGAAGGAAAAACCCCTTTTGAAGCTTTGTTTGGTACGAAGCCTAATGTCAAGTTTCTAAGAACTTTTGGATGCATTTGCTACTTCAACATTACTCTTGATGATAGAACTAAGGAGGATCCATCTTCAAGAAAGGGCATTTTTGTTGGTTATAGTGAAGTAAGCAAAGCATATAGGATTTATGTTCCTTCAATCAAGAAAGTGTTCACAAGTAGGGATGTCATTTTTGATGAAAGTAACATTCCAAAAGTTGTTTCAAGTGATGATGGTGTTGTTGCAACTAATGTGCTTGATGACAATGGAGTTGATGACACATTGGATGTGGATGTTGAAGAAGCCTCTTCAAGTCAAATTCCAAGGAGAACTCCAAGGCATAAAGTGAAACCCTCAAGGCTCACTTATGATGGCAAAGGTAAGCAAGTGGTGGATGGATCCAACTATGCTTTCCTAACTTCTTTTGATGTACCTTCATGTGTAGATGAAGCAAGGCAAAAAGAGGAATGGATCCAAGCAATGGATCTTGAGTTTGAAGCACTTATGAAGAACAACACATGGAGATTGGTGGAGCTTCCAAAGGGCAAAAGTGCAATTGGATGCAAATGGATCTTCAAGGTAAAGACAAATCAAGATGGATCTATCAACAAGTTGAAGGCAAGGTTGGTGGCTAAAGGTTATGCTCAAGAGCATGGCATTGACTATGAGGAAACCTTTGCACCCGTGGCAAAGATGGTGAGCATAAGAGTAATCATTTCCCTTGCAACTCTTTATGGATGGGATCTTTGGCAATTAGACATTTCTAATGCTTTCTTGAATGGTGATCTTGAAGAGGAAGTCTACATGGAGCAACCCGAGAGCTATGTTTCTCATAGCAAGCCTAATCATGTGTGTTTTCTACAAAAAAGTTTGTATGGTCTTAAGCAAGCACCAAGGAGTTGGTATGCTAGGCTTAACTCTTTTCTACTTTCTCAAAACTTCACTATGAGTGAGTATGATCATTCACTTTACTTTAGAATTAGTGCTAATGATGTTACAATCCTTATAATTTATGTGGATGACATTATTTTAAGTGGAGGGAACAAGGAAGATATAGAAGATATCAAGAAAGCACTAAAAAAGGAATTTGAAGTGCATGATCTTGGTCTTTTGAGCTATATCTTAGGAATAGAAGTAATTAGAACTTCTCAAATCACTTTTATTTCACAAGAGAAGTATGCTATTTCTATTCTCAATAGATTTCATATGGTAGATGCAAATCCTATTGATACACCTATGGAATCACATGTAAAGCTAACTATAAGAGGTAATGAAAGATCCTTCGAGGACATTACTCTCTATAGGAAGCTAATAGGTTCTCTTATATATCTAACCATCACAAGACCTGATTTATCTTATTGTGTTGGTAGATTAAGCCAATTCATGCAAGATCCTAGCATAGAACATTGGAAACTAGGAAAGAGGATCTTGAGATACATCTCGGGAACAAAAGATTTTGGCATTGTTTATAGAGGCTCATCACCTAACTTATTTGGTTTTTCAGATTCAGATTTTGCAGGAGACCTTATGGATAGAAAATCCATAAATGCACATGCTATTTTCATAGGTGATGGAGCTATCTCATGGATGTCGAAGAAACAAGCAACTATATCACTTTCTTCTAGTGAGGCCGAGTACAAAGCTTTGACATCATGCACAAAGGAGATGGTGTGGATCAAGAGGATGATTATGGAGCTTCATTTGCTGGATTTTTCAGAGAGTCCAATCATCTTTTGTGACAACCTTTCAGCCCAAAGTCTAGCAAGCAATCCGGTTTTCCATGCAAGGAGCAAACATATCGAGGTGGCTTACCATTTTGTGAGAGAACAAGTATTGGCAAAAGAGATCAAGCTTGAACATGTCCCATCAAAGGAATGTGTGGCTGATATCTTTACCAAAGCATTGGGAAAGGACTTATTTTTCAAGCATAGAACAAGTCTTGGTGTACTTTCTAAATCTATGCTAAAACTAGTTGAAGAGGGAGTGTGAAAAATTGTCAACTAGTAGTATTTTCCTAACTTGAGATTTTGTAGGCCTATGGCCAAATAAAAGTTAGAGATAGGTTCATACATGTATGTAGAGGCCCAAAGTATGTGTACACTACTTTTGAGGTCACATTAATTAGAGGAGGTCGAGTGTGGAGCTCTTCTATTGGCTCATAATTTGGTGCATTCCTATTTGACCAAATTTCTAGGTATATGGGTGAATCCTATTGGACCCCAATTTTAGCCTATCATAAGACAAGTGGCCAAGAGGCACTATGGCTGCTATAAATAGCCATCTCCACGAGTATGTACACATCTCATTTTCATTCTATTGAATGAATGTTATGCTCTTTGAAGATCCATCTTCTTCTCTCTCACTTTTTTGTTCATATCTTGCATTCTAGCCACTAGAATTGTGATTTCTTTGTTGCTATGGCTTCACACGTGTGAAATGCAGGTTGTAGGCTCTGAAGTACGGACAGGGACAACAAGTTTCTGTTTGTGGAAGCTTATGATCAGATTTTGATGTTTAGTTGATGTTTAGTATGCTTAACATCACAATTTCTATCATTTTTTCAATCTAGATGTGCATAACTTCCATGGCCAAGATCTTTATGAAACTTTAGCATCTTTTGGATCTGAGTTTTTCACAATACATAGGCCCTTCGGCTATGTATGCTCTCGAATATATCCGTATCAAAGAACTTCAATTTTTGCGAAACGAAGATAATAAGTGACATTTTTGGAAGCGAAAGTCGCAGTTTCAGCTGTACAAACCACAAGTGGTTGCAGATTTAGGCGCATTCGACGATGCAGGGCTGCTAAGAAATATCAATATGGCTTATCCGGAAATATTCAGTCTATATGTGAATTGGGAGCGAAACCTTGCAGAATATTTTGCGAAGATTCGCCATGATTTGCAAGATAGAAGGAAGTCATTTCGTTATAAGCAATTTTGTATATACATTTTGGCAGTTTAGTACCTTTGCGGCGAAGACATTATTTTTTGTTCAGAACCTTTATGTTAAAAGCAATTTTATTAGATTTTCAGCTCGTTACTGTAAACAAATCACTCTACGAATTGATTCAGATGAAGATACCTTTCGTTTGACCGTCTGATTTCGAATGATCTGTAGAACTCATACTTAAAGTGGTTTCCAACTTTTCAAATACTGCTTGCCAAAAATTACGAGTGAATTTTGGGTCACAGTCACTGACAATATCGCAAGGCAGCCCGTATAGTCGAAAAAGCTTCTCAACAAATAGTTGAGCTAGTTCTGAAGCTTTAACAGTAGTTTTCGTTGGGATAAATTGAGCAAACTTCGTAAGTCCATCAACAATGACCCAAACCGAATCGTGGCCCTTCCCTGTACGTGGAAGCCCGACCACAAAATCCATAGATATACTTTTTCACTTTCCAGTAGGAATATCTAAAGGATGTAACAGGCCACTAGCTTTTAGCCTCTCTGCTTTATTTAACTAGCACTTAGTACATTTAAGTACATAGGCCTATACCTGGCTTTTCATCTTAGGCCACCAAAATTGCCTTTGAATTAAGTCGTGTTCTTTGTATACCCGGATGTCCTGCGCATGGACTATCATGACACTCATGCAAGATTTGGGCCCTTACAGTGTCATTCTCCGGTACACACACCTTTCCTTTACGAAACAAAATTATGTTTCGAATTAGGAAATCCGTTTCAGTCTTTCCCTAATTCGAGAAATCTTGCAAACCTGAATCGACCCCCAAAAATACTTGTTGCCAATAATTTTCAAAAAAAGAATCGGACTCGTATAGTCCTTGAAGAGACTGAAACAACTTCGGTTCTATAACAGTAAAGCACAACTGATTAATAACCGGTAACCGACTCAAAGAATCCGCTAGAGTATTTTGACTTCCTTTACAATAACGTATAGAAAAGTCAAAGATTTGCATTAGCTCAGCCCATCTAGCTTGCCTCCCCTTTAAATCTGTAGCATCACAGAAATATCGAAGAGTCTGATGATCCGTCAAAACTTCAAATCTGGCTCCATACAAATAATGTCACCAAATTTTCAAGGAATGAACAATTGCAAACAGTTCCTTCTCATAGGTACAATACCTAGACTGAGCAGGATTGAGTTTCTTGCTTTCATAAGCCACAGGATGTCCATCCTACATCAAAACAGCTCCAACAACATAATCACTGGCATCGATCCTAACCACAAAAGTCTTATTAGGATCGCCAATGATTAGTATTGGTGCCGAAGTGACACTTTTCTTTATTCATATCCTCCGTCCACACCACTAGTGGACTCTTAGCCCTCTAGCTTAGCTTCTTATAGCCTTTCAAGGCCTGGGTAAGGGAAAATGCCAATCGATCAAATTGGGGAATATGCCGACGAAAAAATCCAACAAACCTCAAGAAAGACTTGATTTCCCGAACTGTGGTGAGAATAGGGCAATCAATAACCCTCTGGATACGATCAGTCTCAATCTCCACTCCCCATTCAAAAATCTTATGCCCCAAGTAGGACAATTCCTTAGCAAAAAAGTCACACTTAGACTCCTTAGCAAAGAGCTTTTCCCTTCTTAGGATGTCCAAGACAATCCTAAGATGCTCTTTATGTTCTTCCAAAGTCTTACTGAACACTAGGATATCATCTAAGAATACCACTACAAATCTTCCCAGATATGGTCTGAACAAATCGTTCATCATCTGTTGAAAAGTTGCCGGTGCATTGGTCAAACCAAAAGGCAACACCAAAAATTTGTAGTGACCAAAGCGAGTTTGAAACTCGATTTTTGGTATATCTTATACCTGAATGCGTATCTGATGGTAGCCCGATCTTAGATCTATCTTGGTAAAGTACACAGCACCACCAAAATAGTCTATTTGATCATCCATCCGCGGCAGTGGATATCTATTCTTAACGGTTAAATCTTGTTCAATTTCTTATAGTCGACGCAAAACCTTATAGTCCCATCCTTCTTGGCAACCTTAACCACTGGTGATGCCCAAGGAGATTTACTAGGTTTTACCCATCCCTTTTTTAGGTAATCATGTAATTGCCTATTTACCTCAGTCTCTTCTGATGCACTCATCCTATAAGGATGCTGTGCGATTGGAATTGCTCCAAGTATTAGGTCAAATTTATGATCAACTGTCCTTTCTGGTGGTAAACCTACAGGAAGGTCTAAAAAAACATCATTGAATTCCTGCCTAAGTTCATTATAGGCTTCAAATTCTGTAGTGTTCTCACTAGGTATATTCATGGTATTTATGTTAAGTTCATCATCATTGCAGCAAATGATATCATTATGAAGACATAAATAAACTTTAAAATCGGAATTCTTCATAATAGAATTAAGTTCATGTTTAGAATAAGGGTTAACATTTTTAGTGTCAACACTTAAACTAGCCTTGATCTTAATTAAAGAATTCTCATGCATAAAAGATAAAAATTTTTGAACAAAATCAATTCTCAATGACTTGTTCTTATCGAAATGTCGTTGTTGCCCAAGAACAATATCTACAATAGCTAATTGAACAACATGAAATTCTTGTTTTTCAGAATAATCCTGAATGTGCAATTCTACATCAAGAACAATAAAATCCATCAAATCGGAATTACTTCTCGATGCCATTGTCACAAGGCATTTTTTTCTCACTTTTCTTGGTAGGAAGGTTTAGCGTCTGCACCAAGTTTACATTGATAAAATTATGAGTGGATCTCGTGTCAAAAAGAACATTAACAACTTGATCACTAACTTTACCTTTAATGCAAATAAGGTCATTAGGACCAAAAACTAAAGGAGTAAGGAAACAAACATCCATCTCATTACTTCGAGATAGATTACCTGAGGTTGAAGCTTGTTTTTTGACGCAATCACGTGCAAGGTGACCCTCGCCATTGCACTTGAAGCACATGTTCTTCTTACGAGCTTCAGCTTTATCGTTGCCACCTTGATCGTTTTTAAAGTTAGAATTTCTTAGGATTGTTAGAATTGGGATGTGTTTCACTAACAGCTTTCCTATCCTTCCTCTTAAATTGAAAACCTTTTTTTTGCTCATTAGGCTGTTGACCCCTAGGTGGCTTAGGTGTGTCATCAAAGTATTTTGCAGGCCTAATAGCATCTTCTAGGGTTTTTGGATGGTTCCTACGAACATCCACTTGATAATCTTTAGGTAACCAATCAATGAACATTAACATTTGTACCTTAGGCAGAATGTCACTATAAAGTGGATTCAGGTACTCATGAAAATCTTGAATAAATTGTTCCAAACCTTTATTCATGGTTAGATGACTCAACTTTAGAAGTGTTCATAGTCATCTAAAATTGGTAGAAAATAATCCCTAAAAAGCTTGCAAAAATCATCCCATGTACAAGGTTGATTGCCCTTTGCAACTAAGTCATCCCACCAAATTAAGGCTCTTCCTTCAAGGAACATGGTGACAATGGATAACTTTTCAGATTCAAGGAATTGGTTCATGACAAAATGTTTGTTCCGAACATTTAGCCAAGAACTTACCACTTGTAAGTTCCTATCTTTCTTCTCCCCCTTAAACACTTTTACAGGAGGTGGAACTACATGCTTCTTTTGATTGGTTAACCTAGACTCTAAGTCTTGGTTTCTTTGATTAGTTTCAAGAAGCTGCTTATTAGTGGCTTGAATTTGTTGGTATAAAAGTTCAAGAGCTTGTGCCACATTGGATGAGTTTGATAGATCAAATGTTGGGTTTTCATTGGTTTGATCCATTGGGGTTGCTTGTGTGTTTTCCTATTATACAAATACAACAACAAGTGTTCAAATTAGAATAATAGAAATGCTTCTATTGTTACATTCAATGCAAATAAAAAAAACATTTACTTCTATTCATTCAATCCAAGCCTACTATTTGCAAGCTTAATCCAAGCTTAAGAGGAAAACAACAACAAGCTACATTTGCCTTAATCAAAAGCAAAAATGAAAACCAAATCTTCATGTAAACTTCAATTAATTATTCCAAGCTAATGTTTACATAAAGTTCTCATTCCAATTCTGTTAGCAACTGTGCTAACACAGAGAAAATAAAAAAATAATAATAAAACTCCGTGGCATGTGTTTTGTGAGACCACGTATGAGTATCTGTCAATAAACTTCAAGCCATGGCATGTGTTTAGTAAGTCCATGAGTAGAAGCTTAAATAATAATAAAATAGCTTAAACTTAGATTTAGAACTTAGACTTAGTAAACTTAAGATTAGAAATAATTTATCTTAAGTTTTCCTAAGTTAAGAAATTTGAAGTTCTAAATCCTAAGTTAGAGGTTCTAAGACCTGAATTTGTCAAAGGACCAATGTCCCAAGACCAAGCAAAAAGAGGAGCAGATGAGAGAGTATCCTTATCAATCGATACTTGGATCTCTCATGTATGCAATGGTCTGTACAAGACCTGACATCTCTTTTGCAGTAAGCTCACTCAGCCAATATATGGCTAATCCTGGCATTACCCATTGGAAGGCTCTCATAAGAGTCATGAGGTATATTTGAGCTACCATGGACCAGTGCATCTGCTATGGAGAAGTCAAAAAATATCCTTCTTCAACGGTGGTCCTACCTCATGGAACAGTCGTAAGCAAACCTCTATCGCTCTTTCTTCTACAAAAACAGAATACATAGCTGCTTCTCATTCTATTAAAGAAGCATTCTGGTTGGGAAATTTATTGTCAGACATTAATTTTTATCAGTACAACCCTACAATTTTATTCTGTGATAATCAGAGTGCTATTGCCTTATCGGCCAACCCTAGATTTCACTCTAGGAGTAAGCACAGTGAGATCCGATATCACTACATCAGGGGCAAGGTTCTCAACAAGGAGGTAGGCTTAACGTACTATAGAACATAGAACATGGTTGCAGATATATTCACGAAGGCATTAAGTGTTAATACACACAACAAGTTTTGTGCATTGCTTAGTCTGAAGATCAAGGCATTCACGGATCCAAATTAAGGTGGGGTGTTGGATTTATCGCCTTTACTCTCCTAAATCCTATGTTAATCTGCCTCCATTCATGTTGCTGCATTTTTACTCATGTTGTCGCACAGTCTGCATATTTACATGTAAAATAAGACAGATGAATAAAACGTGACTGTATGCATAAACACAAGTGAATTTCCACAGGCAAGAAAGGCGAAAAAGACGACATTGTCCTACAAATGCCCAAAGTGCCCTTCATGGTCTAAGGTACCCTATAAATCAGGTTTTAAGACCTTTGTCATAGTGTCGCATTTTTTGCATCTTCATCAACGTTCACTTTAGCGGAGACTAACGTCACGGCTTTCTCACGCTCATCCCATGCAACTGTGCAATCAGATTTGACAACGACAAGAGTCACCCACGATTTTCCACAGACAACACATCCACATTGTATTTTCTTCATCTACATACCTATAGAAATTATATATATATATATATATATATATTGAATACCATCTGCGTATTCACATACCAGATGTAAGAAACAAACATCAAGTGTATGAAGCAATACACAGCATCAGAAGCTTATCAGAGATAGACTAAGTAGATGCTTTCGTGCATCGATTCTTTGTATTGTTAGTAATAGGCTTATCACTTTTACAGATTGGATTAGCTTTGTGAAGCACGCGGTTTCGTCAGCTATTGTCTTGTGCTCACCTGCATTATTGACCTGTATATTTCGCTATACTTAATCTTATTACAACTTTGTTATTTTGCGTTTAGATTTGTGTCAATATTGCTATGCTTTTCTACATTATGTCTGACTTTCTTATTGCTTAATCTGGTAGTTTGTTCTTCGCGAATTAGTATTAGTCTAGCTGTTCGCAAATTGTTTCGTTTATTCTGCTATATAAGTCGCTCGTATATATACTATATTCACGATAGCTTAATACAAATCGTCTAAACTTATCAACAGGAATAACAAATCAACTCAAAAAGACAATGAAATCTGAGAGACTTTGACCACTTGACAAGCTTTCTTTTAAAATTGAAATCTATACACTAGATCTATTCTTGTATAGTGGCTGGCACAATCATAATAGAAATGAGCAGTTATTCTAGTACAACCAAGTGGCAATCTAGAATTTGATGCAGATCTCCTTGGAGTTGCTACAGGTAAGGTTTTATCTAGTCTTCTATTTGAAATGTCCCAATATTTTAAATATTCAAATATTCTTCTAATTTCATTTGACAATTTTTTGAATTTGAAAATATATGGACATCTTCTGGACTGTGTGAACTTCAATGTATTTTTGCAGACTGGTCAAACTTACGTATAAACCTACAAACTATAAGAAAAAATTATATACAAGTATTCATAATTATCAGCATCATTATCAATTTCAATCGAAAATAGAAATCCAACACTCTCCCTTAATGTGGATCCTAAACATTTGTTGTTGAGTTGCAACATCTTCTTCTAATTCGCTATTGATAAGTTGTTTGTGTACAATTGACGTACTTGGACCTTCAATAAAAATAGTTGTATCAAAAACATGAGTGTTCTTTAGTTCAACTGTCTATGCCTTGCCCTTGCCTTTGAGATCAATAAATTGATCCTCGATAAAGATAACATCTTTAAAAGTGAATACTTTCAATTCAACGAAATCATAAAACTTATAAGCTTTGTCTGAAAAGTTATAACCAATGAAAATGGATTTGATACTATAGGAGTCCAGTTTCTTTCTTATCTCCTTCGGTATCTACGCATAGGCAATACATTCGAAAAGTCTAAGTTCGATAGTTGGTTTGGAGCCTTTTCAAACTTCATAAGATATTTTGTTTAAGAGTCCTTTTTGAGCATTTGTTCTAAATATAAGCTGCAGCGGAAAAAACTTCAGCTTAGAATGGCGCAGTACTTCTTGAACACTTGGATGAAAAACGATTTGATACTCCGGTGAATGGCAACCGATTACGCAAGTTTTGGCAGTCGGCCCCACCAGATCAACAAGGCTGATCTCAAGGATTTTTAACTTTATTTGTTTTTCAATTTGTTGTTTTCAATATTTTATTTGTTCAGTTTTTGTGTGAAAAAGATAGCTAATAAAAAAAGAAAAAAAAAATTGAGAAAAAACTTATGAGCAAAAGTCAAAAAAAAAAAAAATCATCAGCATGGAAAAAATAAAGAACAGTATTTTTTAGTGGAAAATGACTTAGAAAATCACTGTTTTGGTCAGATTTGGCCTATACAGTATCAAAAGCCTTCGCTGAGCCTCTAGACTGTACATCCACTTTAGATTTATATAATTTGAGTTGGGCGAAGGTTCTTGTCTAGGAAAAATCCATTTTTTGAGCTAGGCGAATGATCAATAATATGTCATTTTGGGAACCTTCGCCGAGCACCTTACCCTCAGTATGAACCTTCGCCGACCTGCTAGATGATCTTAAAATTCAAAATTAGGTTGGCCATAGCCTCAGGTTGTGAAAAAATACATTTATGACAGTACGTGGGCAAAGGACCCTCTTGGGCAAAGGTTCATCCTTTGCTAGCCCTGAAAAACATTCACCTGATAGGTTTAAATCCCTAGAAACCTTCACCGAGATTTTTATAGCCTATTTTCGCAGTACTGTACATGCCTGCAAATTTTGGTTCTGAACTGATCAACCAAACTAGTATTCAGTGTAATGGAGCCACCAACTTCCTCTATAAGTTGGCTGAATTCGATTCATTTCTCACTTGTGCTAGCGAAGCTCTTGCAAATTCTTCCCACAACCAAAGCCTTCCAAAGTTCTTGAACTGGTTTCTGATATACTTTCACGCGTCTTACATTTCCTTTCTGTTCATCATGTCTTCTATAGATACTTCCTAGTCTCTGCGTTATACTATCCATCGTGATGTCCCATCTGCAACGGACATCATAATCCTTCCTAGCATAAGCATGGTCACTCAATGGATGACCCTTGCGGAGCCTCTGCTCACTGCAATAAGCATTCATGAGAGAGTCTTTTTTGAGAAAATCAACATGGATTTCATCGCTCTTGCCTTCAATACGTGGAAGGAAGAGAAATCCAGATTTTATATCACTTTCCAGAGAGCAACACACAAGGTGCACGTCATTGAGGCCACCCTTACAGCCATAGGTATAGCGTCCAGTACACAGGCCTCACCCAATCACAAGCAGGCCAAACAAGCCGTCAAGCCATACATTGACCTCACCAATGATCTGCATTGGACCAACGACGGATACTTCCTTGTAGCCATCACTGAGCCTGTCATACACGCTGCTGTCCAGCTACTGAATAACTTCTTGATGGTTGGCAATCTCATTAAAGACCGCATCATGTCACAAATCCTCCATAGGATAGTTGACTCCCACACTAAGTTGGCCAAAGCCCCTCTTGAACCATATAATTGGTTCAAGACTGTTTCTGCTGAGCTCAAACGAGCTATTAAGGGCAATACTAAGTAGCAGTTCGATGCTGGCTCTTTATTGTCTCTTCTAGTTGCCTCTCACCTAGAAAACAAAATCCATGGCTTCCACCTGGATTTTGTGCTTTGGGTCTATGAAGAAGCACACGACCGAGTCATCCCACTAGGCCTCGAGTTTTCATAGTCGATGCCGTCCACGCAGCGAGATCGTCATTCCTGACTCACCTTCCACATCACGACGTCGTAATAGGCATACATCGTCAGCTGCGCTACCACCTCTTGCTACTGTTCGCACTGAACTACCCATTCCCCTCGCCTCTGCTTCCACACAAGGACAATCTGTGACCATTGGAGCTACCATTCCCATCACAGCTACCCAGGCCGCCTCACCCTCGCACACCAAAGCCACTTCACCAAACATGCAGTTTTTCATGGATATGTTCAATGATTCCGACCCCCTTGGGGCCACTGAAATTTTTGAAATGCCCCAGAGCCCTGCGCCCTTTGAACTCCAATCCTCTGGAAGAGGATTCGAATAGATCCATGACACTATTGTCGGTGTTGAAGATGTAAGCCAGCAATCTTGCACTGAAGATAGCCCAGCCGCACTTCGGGTCGACCAAGTTGTGAAATCACCGAAGCAGTTTGATGCCACCGTGCTTGAGGATTTTGAGGACGAAGACATTTTTTAAGAAGAAGAAGTACCGGCATCTAGTTTACGCCAACCAAAAATAGTACCATCAGATCCTCCTCCTGCTGCTGCCTGCACGACAGTAGATTCTGATAATGCTCTCTTTTTGGTCTCAAGCCTTGCGCAAGTGATCCAATCTATGTTTGACAAAAAGAAAAAATTGGAGCAGAGAAACACTGGCCGATTCATTTCACTAGGCCTCGAGTTTTCATAGTCGACGTCGTCCACACAGCGAGATTATCATTCCTGACTCGCCTTTCGCGTCACGACGTCGCACTAGACATACATCATCAGCTGCGCTACCACCCCCTGATGTTGTTCGCACTAAACTACCTATTCTCCTTGCCTCTGGTGCTTCCCTTGCCTCTGCTTCCACACAAGAACAGTCTATGACCATTGGCGCTACCATTCCCATCACAGCTGCCCAGGCTGCCTCACCCACACACACCGAAGCCACTTCACCAAACACGCAGTTTTTTATGGATATGTTCGATGATTCCGACCCACTTGGGGCCACCGAAATTTTTGAAATGCCCCAGAGCCCTGCACACTTTGAACTCCAATCCTCTGAAAGAGGATTTGAACAGATCCATGACACTACTGTCGGTGTTGAAGATGTAAGCCAGGAACCTCTTACTAAAGATAGCCCAGTCGCACTTCAGGTCGACCAAGTTGTGAAATCACATTGCGATGCATAGAAAAATCATATTGGAAAGAAGTGGAGCAAAAATAAACAACATTAATCAAGAGAATAGATGAATTAGAAATTGGGCTCTCATTTTCTTAAAAGTGGAGGCTTTAAGCTTAGGGTTAGAGATAAGGTCAGCCTTATTGAGATTTTCATGTGGAGTGCTGAGAAAGTTGGAAAAGGTTCGTCTACCTTCAAAGTGCAAGGTTATGTGATGCACAAGGTAGCACTGACCAATGAGGATGATGACTTAACATATATTTTAGAAAAAGTCCTTGATAAGAAGATCTATTTTTACATTTTGAATAATGAATTTTGAAGATTAGACTCTGCCAACACACTATGCTCAAGAACTTTTTTTATTTTATTTGACACTTAGAAACATGGTGAGTTTTCTTTTAATGTTTTTTTTAAATTTTAGAGGAAAGTTTTCTTTTCCATGCTCAACATAGTATTTTCAAAAATAATTTTATCTCTATGTTTTCTTTAGAGCTTAAAATAAACCAATGTGACCACTTACAAGGGTTTGGCTCTCTCCACCATTAAGACTATCCAAGCTGAGGGATACACCCAAGGAACTTCTTTGAAATTCCTTCAAAGAGAAAATGTAGCTCATTAGAAACTTCCCAAGAAGATCCTAACCAACCTACAACTGGTAGGACCTTGGGTTCAAAAAAATGAGCAAGAAAGACCATTACCCAAAGCATATTAAAAAATAGATCACAAAGATCCATTTATGCTCTTTGATCTTTAGCTAATATGGTTTCTTAAAGCAACATCTGCATGAGTCCTCGAATGGTGGTTGGGTTCTAAAGTTTAAGACCTCCAAGATAAAGGCCGACAAAGAGTTGGACTAAATACCTGCATTGGGAGAGCAGCCGACATGGAGAATTACTATTTTTGTGAAAACTCCGGAATCAATCAGGAGTTACGTCGCCATCCCTTGCCATTTGCGGGTCGATCCTTATTATGTGCCAATGCCGAGAAGGAATAAATGGAAAGATTTGGGATTGGCTATGGACAAGATTACAATCCATATGCCAATTGGCCAATCATCCATCAGCCCTATAGTTGGACAATATCAGTGGACTTTCACTCGGAGAATTACTGTTTTTGAGAAAACTCCGGAATCAATCAAGAGTTATGTCGCCATCCCTCGCCAATTGCGGGTTTATTCTTATTATGTGCCAATGCCGAGAAGGAATAAATGGAAAGATTTGGGATTGGCTATGGACAAGATTACAATCCATACGCCCAATTGGCCAATCATCCATCAGCCCTACAGCTGGACAATATCAGTGGACTTCCACCAGGCTTTACAAGCATACCAGAGAGAGTATGTCCACTCTCCAGATCCAAGGGTGCACCAATCGGCACTATTTGCAAAAGATCTAACTTTGTTGGCATCAGTGGCAACCAGATGGGATGATTGTCTCCCTCCTCTAACATTCGATCCAAATAAGTCGATGGCCTCAGAGAATATCAAAGATCAGCTACCGGTTGCTCGTTTATACTTTCGTGCAGCAATGATGGGAGGCTCCTGGGAATCACGCTTCACATCATGGACAATCTCAAAGTGGATCACAGGAGACCATCATTGTTTTCTGCCCCACAATTTGGATTCTAATACTGCACGCCTTGACTTTATGGAGAAGGTGCAGTACCATTTAATCAAGATTTGGCGCGAAGTCAATAAAAGTCCCCAATAACTGCATCTAGCAGGTGTCGTGGGACCGCCACCAGTTTTGGTGGGGGATACTGTTGGAGGATTTGCAGATCCCAAGGCAATCCTAACCCTAGTTAATAAGTGAGAGGGATTTGGCACCCTACATGTGTAAGTCCAACCCGATGATCACATAGTTATTTAATTATTTAGAAAGTCAATAAAAGGACTTTAGGCCTTTTTGCGGGACTTTTAATGTCATAGGGCCTAAATGTCAAGTTAGTGAATAAAGTTGGATTTCTCTCCAATTTGGATGGTTCCCACTCTTTTTTAAGTTTGAATAATTAGGGAGGCAGAAATGGACCAATAAGATTCAGAGCCCAGGGTCCTCCTCTCTACTATAAAAAGAGACCAACTCGAGTTCCTATACATGTTCATTTCCTCATTTCAATAAAGCAGATTGGTTCTCTTCATGAATGGATTGATGAATGTCCTTGCTCTTCTCCTTTCCACCTCCATCTCTCATGCTTTCTTTGGGTTTTGCTAATTGTTGGATCTGAATGTTATTGGGATTGTATGTTATTATACTTTTTGTGAGAGAGAAAGGGAGAGAGAGAAAGAATAAGCTATCTTTGTTGTGGATCGTAGTGTTAATGGATGTGTAGTGTTAATGTTTAGGGTTAATAGATGTTAGTGTTAGATTTGGATCTTCCATTCATGTTGAACTATGAACTCTATTGTCGCTCTCATGGGAACAAACCTATGCGTGACAACTAGCTTTGTCTCTTGGATGCTAGATTGACTAGATCTTGGATTCAGGTTAGGCAAGGAAAGAAACCCACTACAAGACCTTGCTCAAGGTGATGGGTTCTCAAACAATATCAGTATGGAGTTTATTATCATGGCTTTCGGGACTTGAAACGAAGTCAATGCTAAATTTTACATTACCTTCCAAGGGGTAGTGCACAAGGTGCGGGTATCGGAGGCCGCCCTTGCTACAATAGTAATTGTTTCTAGCCACGCCATGCTCCATCCCACAAACAAGCGCATGCCACCATTAGGTCATTTGTAGACACTCAAGTGGCTCAGTACCATACCAATGATGGCTATTTTCTAGAAGCCATTAGGGACCCTGTTCTCCAAGCTGCTGCACACCTGGTGAATAACTTTGTGATGGCTAGTAACCTTCGGAAAGACTTGATCCCATCCCAGATCCTCCATCGATTGGTTGAGTCTAACAATGAATTAGACAAGAGGAGCGTACAACCTTATGACTTGTACAAGATGGTCTCTGGGGAACTGAAGTAGGCCATAAAGAACAACACGAAGAAGCAGTTTACTGCTGGTTGTCTTCTTTTCTCCTTAGCTGCCTCATACCTACAGAGTAAGGTTTATGGGTTTCATGTTGAATTAATGTTAGCTGTTTACAAACTAGCACCAGCCGAATCATCCCACCAAGCATCCACCTCCCAGAGTCATAGGCGAGTATGCAGCGAGATAGTTTCACCCCACTCGCCTCTCCCGCGTCTCGTTGACGGCGGATTGAACCACCATCTTCAGCTGTGCCATCACTTCCTGCTGCAACTTGCTCTGATCTACCTATACCTCCATCATCTACAAATACCCTAGCCTCTGATTCTATATATTGTGCCTTTTGTGACTATTGGTTCCACCATCCAAGTTGTAGAAGCACGGGCCGCCTCTCCATGTGAAAGTACTGTACTTTAGGACCATAAATGGATCTACAAAAGATCCACAAGTGTGATTGGATGCTTGCTTAACAATCTATCAAAAAACTAGACACAAAAAAGTTGATCTAGATTGGCAATTTGACAAACAACAAGCATTAACAATCAGAAGCATTGATAAACATTGAAATCCGAGCCCACACATGTGTGTACTACAGGTTGTAGTACGGCCTTCAAGCTGAGAAACAAGTAGAAATTGATTTGGCTTCATTTGGATCACAAAAACTCAATGTACATGGTGAAGTAGATTGAGATTGCCAATGAGCTCCAAAAATATTCTATCTTCTCACTATGGGACCTTGGAGTACATAGCAAATTCGACTTCCTTCTTGAAGTTAGGTGGATTTCCAGCATGTAATAAGGAAGTTAACTCACCCTTTACTTTCAAGACCTGTAAAAATAGTTTAGAGGACCTGATTTCAGCCTAGATTAATTAGATTTTATGACCCTATGTCAAATCTAATCAATGGCACTCAATCTTGGTAGCTTATCCTAAGATTTCCACCAAAAATTACATCAAAAGCTCACAAATTGAATTTTTTTGGATCAAATGAATACCATGCATTAAATGTAGATTCAGAGGTGCCCACACATGTGGAAAATACGGATTTGTACCCCTACCAAGTTTGGGATCAAATCTCCTCACCAAAATCAAGATTCTAGCTTGCCCTCTCAATACTAGTTTTTTAGCACCAAAACTTGCTAAAAATGGATTTACATTAGATCAATGGCTTATGCTCTTGTACTTGGCTCTAATACCATGTGAAAGTACTGTACTTTAGGACCATAAATGGATCTACAAAAGATCCACAAGAGTGATTGGATGCTTGCTTAACAATCTATCAAAAAACTACACACAAAAAAGTTGATCTAGATTGGCAATTTGACAAACAACAAGCATTAACAATCAAAAGCATTGATAAACATTGAAATCCAAGCCCACATGTGTGTACTACAGGCTGTAGTATGGCCTTTGAACTGAGAAACAAGTAGAAATTGATTTGGCTTCATTTGGATCACAAAAACTCAATGTACATAGTGAAGTAGGTTGAGATTGCCAATGAGCTCCAAAAGTATTCTATCTTCTCACTATGGGAGCTTGGAATACATAGCATATTTGACTTCCTTCTTGAAGTTAGGTGGATTTCCAGCATGTAATAAGGAAGTTAACTCACCCTTCTTGCCCTAAAATAAAACCCTAGCCTAGATCCTAGACTTATGCTTTGTAGGTAGCTAGTTGGTCAAATTTTCACCTTAAACTTAGATGTAGGTCCTATAAAGTAGGGATGACCACCAAATAGACATGACCAACTCTCTTGAATTGACCTAACCTACATTAGGAGTGAGTTGCCACGTGGCATATTGGCCTCACATGTGTGGAATCCACTTATGTACAAAATCTATACTACATAGTTTTTTATCAAGCTAGATTTGCCAATTTTTGGCAATTCTTCACATCCTCCACATTCGGCATCATTGTCTCCATCAACCCAATGGTTCATGGAACTATTTGATAATTCCCCCCGAGGTTGATGAACAATTTATCATGTGTCAGATACCTGCGCCCTTTGATCCCAACTTGTATGGAATGGGTTTAGATCAGTTCCAAGATGCTCTCCAAACCTGGATTCGACGCTTGAAGAAGAAGATCCACAAGTCAGACTTCAAGGCAAATTAGCACCACCTGTGGGATCTGTTCCTCATGTTGCTTCAACCACATTATCGTCGGTCTCTCTTGATTCTGGTGACATCATGGGATTCATACACACCTAGGACGGATGATCCAAAATATGATAGAGAGAAAATCTACCATGGAGAAACACATTTCAAATCTCGGCTATGAAAACACATTGATCAGTCAAAAGCTGATTTAGATCAATTGGGAGCTAAAGATTGTGAACAGCACAAAGAAAAGTTTGAGGTCGAACTCAAAAAGGCCAAGAAGCAAGAAGAAGCATTGGAAAACTATGTCGCCAAACTCCAGAATGCTTTGATCAGCGCTCAAGATGAAGTAGACAAATCCGTCCAAGATGCCAGGTAGTAGGTCAACCTATTGTAAGGTCAGTTGGATATGGCACAGTTGGAAAAGGAGTGGATCCTTAGCCTAATTAGATGCGGTATCTGAGGAGCGGTAAAATTAGCTACACACTCATGTACCAGATCGACCTATCTCACAAAGTGAAATCAGTTACTTGTTTCAAAAGGTCGAGACTTATCGGCAAGCATTGTATGGTTTGCAGGGACCAATGTTCTCCAATCGACTCCTCAGATCCAGATGCCGGTCATGCCAGCATTCTCGCCACCACCACAAGATCAAGGGCAGGATGACTCGGGAATTGGATAGGTGGAGCAGGAACCACCAACTATCGAAGTATGTCCTTCCACAAGTACGGCCACTCCACTGTTTCGAAGAACAACCACCATCGAAGAGGAGATTCAGAACTTTCTAAAATAGCATCCACATGAATTTTCGAGGGGCGGCTAGGTTATCAAGTTAAAAAAATTGAAGCCAGCAAGGAATTGGAGAAGCAGTTTTGGGAGAGCAACCACCACGGCATCGAACAATATTTGAAAAAACTTTGGATTCCATAAGGAGTTATGTGGCAATCCCACGCCAGTTAAGGGTGGATCCGTACTACGTTCCCATGCCAAGAAAAAACAGATGGAAGGATTTTGGTGTCACATAGGATAAAATCACCATCCACACACCAAATTGGCCTATCATCCATCAACTGAAATATTTTTGTGGACTTCCATAGGGCCCTTCAAGCCTATGCACAATAAATACATTATTTCACCATATCCAATGGTCAGACAGTCGACGATATTCACAAAAGATTTGGCTACATTGTATCGCTCCCTTCATGGTTGTCTTAGACATCTACAAAGATATTCCTCTGGTCGAAAGAAACGATCTAAGTAATAGTTTGAATCTGTAGCTTGTATCGATTCTGTAATAATTTAACGTTGTTTTTCTCCTGTTTGGATACCATATCTAGCAAGAGTGGTATCAAAGTTGATAATCTCACCTATACCACCCAGCATATATACACCTTACAATACCAAAAAGTTCATTCACCTTGGCGACAACATCACACATGCTAGTTCAAGGCTCACATATAATGAGAAGGGTAAGCAAGTTGAAGTTACAAACTTTGATTTTCTAACCTCTTTTGATGAACCTACATGTGTAGATGAAGCAATTTAAAAGAAGGAGTGGGTCCAAGCAATGGATCTTGAGTATCAAGCTCTCATAAAGAACAACACATGGAGATTGATGGAACTTCCTAAGGACAAGAAGGCAATTGGATGCAAGTGGATCTTTAAAGTGAAGACTGATCAATATGGATCAATCAAAAAATACAAGGCAAGTTTGGTGGCAAAAGGATATGCTCAAGAGTATGGTATTGATTATGATGAGACCTTTGCACCCGTGGCAAAGATGGCAAGCATTCGGGTCATTATCTCTCTTGCAACTCTTTATGGTTGGGATCTATGGAAATTAGATTCATCGATGGCTACATTTCTCATGGCAAGCCTAATCATGTGTGTTTTCTCCAAAAGAGTTTGTATGGGCTTAAGCAAGCACCAAGGAGTTGGTATGCTAAGCTTAACACCTTTCTACTTTCCCAAAATTTCATTATGAGTGAACATGATCATTCACTTTATTATAGATTTGTTGGAAATTATGTTACTATCCTTCTAATCTATCTGGATGATATCATTTTGAGTGGAGGCAACAATCAAGATGTAGATGACATCAAGAGAGCACTCAAGAAGGAATTTGATGTACATGATCTTGGTCATTTGCACTACATCTCAGGAATAGAAGTAATGAGGGCTTCTCAAACTAATTTTATTTGTCAAAATAAGTATGTTGATTCTATTCTTAGTATATTTCATATGGAAAATGAAAAATCTGTTGATACACCTATGAATCAAATGTAAAGCTCACTATGAGAGGTAATGAAAGATCCTTCGAGGACATTACTCTCTATAGGAAGCTAGTTGGTTCACTCATACATCTAACCATCACAAGACCTTATCTAAGTTATTGTGTTGGTATCTTAATTCAATTCATGCATGATTCTAGTGTGGAGCATTGGAAGCTAGGCAAGAGAGTATCGAGGTACATCTAGGGTTCTAGAGATTATGGCATTTTTTGTAAGGGATCATCTCCTAACTTGTTTGAATTTCGGACTTTGTAGGAAATCATATGGATAGGAAATTCATAAGTGCACATGCCATTTTTATAGGTGATGGAGCTATCTCATGGATGTCAAGGAAACAAGCAACAATCTCTCTCTATCATCAACCAAAGTAAAAAGCCTTGACTCCATGCACCAAGGAGATGCTATGGATAAAAAGGTTGATAGCGGATATCAATTTGTTGGATCTCCGAAAGTGTCCAATCATCTTTTGTGATAGCCTTAATTCTGGATCTGATCCTTGACGTTGATAGGCCTTCTGAATAGAGGTGTGGTCCTTGATGAGGATGGACCCACTTGCATTGTTGATAAAATTGGCGGTTGTTCTGGTATGTCTGGAGCTCCCCCCTGGGCCATGCTCGAATCCAACCCTATATCCATTGGTACATCCTTGGCGCATAGGGGAGAATTGCGGCATGACCGTAGGTATTTGTGGTCCTGCTTCCAATACCTGAGCGACTGTTTTTTCATAGGCGTTGATGGCTTCTTTAGCCTTTGCCAACTCGGTTGAAGCTACTCCCTTGAACCTGTCAAAGCGGCCTTGGAATCTCTGAAGGGCCACTTTGTATGTTTCCACTTTTTTGAACAAATATGCGATCTCCGTCGGGGTGACCGGATGATCTGGTATTTGCGTCTGAAGATACACATCACGTTCAAGGGTGGTCGCATCCAATTTACCTTGAAGACACGTGCGATCCTTGCACCTATTGTTTTGCATCCTGCACGGCCTTATCCACCTGATCTTGTGCGGTTGTCAGGGCATTTTGCAGGGAACTGACATATCCTTCCAAGCGATCAGCCTGTTGCTGGGCCAACTTCTTTTCAGCTTCAGACTTGTCTTCGTGCTGTTTGGCGATCTTCAACTCTCGATCCAGCTGGACAATCTTCTGGCAGATCAGCGTGTTTTCCGAGCCCAGATCTGAAATTCTCTGCTCCAGTTCTTTCTTCTTTCAAGCATAGACTGGATCACTTGCACAAGGCTTGAAATCAAACCAAGAGCATCACCAAAATCTACTGTCGTGGAGGCGACAGCAGCAGGAGGACCTGATGGTACTGTCCTTGGTTGGCATGAACTAGATGCCGATACTTCTTCTTCTTAAAAAATGTCTTCTTCCTCGAAACCCTCAGGCACAGTGGCATCGATCTGCCTCCTACTCTTTGAAACCTATGACAAGCATAGCCTTCTATGGTTAGCATAACATTGCAGCTAAAGTTTTTGTTTTTTTGACTAGTTTCTTTTTTGCATATTGAGCATGATAGTGAAACACCTAGTAAATTTTTACGTTGCATTTTCTATCTAATTTATATTAATCAACATCTTTACCAATATAGAGCTGCCCTTAAGTTCCTCTTTTTTGAGCATCATGGGCAAATACCCATAGATGCACTCATTAATTCCCATAGATTGGCACTCATTGAAATCCTTTTGAAAGACTCTTTCAACACCCTTTGAAAATTCAATGTTGTTATTCTAGCCATTTGGGCTTGGAAAATAAGGTAGTTTTAGTGGTGAGCTTCCCTTCTGTCACCTTATGTCATGGCTCTCTTCGATGTATGGGATAATATATGCTACCCACCATAACATCTTGAGACGTTTGGAATACTTCATCAAAGTTCTTTTGTGCCCATGGACATGCACATTTTCTAGGTTGATTGTGGTTCAATTTGGGAAAGCATTGTGTTTTCTTGCCTCGGATAGGTGGTACATCCAAATCCCATGCATTTTGTAAAGACCATGAGTGCCAATAAGCATCAATGGAAACCATGGCAAATGCATCCTAGGCTAGTTGTCTAGACCAAGAATGCCATATAACATCAAATGGATCCGTAATGTCTAAGAGATACTAGTAGGGACAACACCATGTAAAACATTGTGATAACTAAGATCATAAGCCAAGATTTGACTTCATTTATCGCTATGTTTTCTCGATCTGTGTATCCTCCATTTGTATTTCATCTACATTGGCTTGGCTCATCACATAGAGCTTAAATTTTTACCTCACCCTTCTTGGGCACACACATTTGATATTCTTTCCTTGTAGCATTAGATTTATGATCCATAGTATAGGCATATAGAGTCCCACTAGTCCAAGACATGCATAGACCCACCATCTTCTAGAGGATAATAACTATAAAAGAAATTTAGTAACATCCTATGAGACGATGACCTTCTTGGGTGGTCTATCGACCTCAAAATAGGTGAAGTGTTCTATGTTGATGTAGTTAATTTGATTTTCTCAATAGCTTCCCTCTCAAGCCATAGATGATTTTGCCATGATGGACTCCTTGCCATTAACCATGAGCTACTAATATTGTCCATGGAAACAATTTTATGGGAAACTATGATACTTGAGCTTGGTCCCCATGCTATGATTAATTGTTTCTTTTGCCTATTTTATTTGATGAGATAACAATAACATAATCCAAGAGTTTCTTCATCTCCTTTACTCTCCTAAATCCTATGTTAATCTGCCTCCATTCATGCTGCTGCATTTTTACTCGTGTTGTCGCACAGTCTACGTATTTACATGTAAAATAAGACAGACGAATAAAATGCGACTGTCTACATAAATACAAGTGAATTTCCACAGGCAAGAAAGGCGAAAAAGACGACACTGCCCTACAAATACCAAAGTTGCCCTTCACGGTCTCAGGTACCCTATAAATCAGTTTTTAAGGCATTTGTCAGAGTGTCGCATTTTTCGCATCTTCATCAACGTTCACTTTAGTGGAGGCTGACATCACGACCTCCTCACGCTCATCCCATGCAACTGTGCAATTAGATTTGACAATGACAGCAGCCACCCACGATCTCCCACAGACAGCACATCCACTTTGTACTTTCTTCATCTGCACACCTGTAAAAAATTATGTATATATATTGAATACCATCTGCGTATTCACATACCAGATGTGAGAAACAAGCATCAAGTGTATGAAACAATACACAGCATCAGAAGCTTATCAGAGATAGACTAAGTAGATGCTTTCGTGCATCGATTCTTTGTAATGTAAGTAATAGGCTTATCACTTTTACAAATTGGATTAGCTTTGTGAAGCACGCGGTTTCGTCCACTATTGTCTTGTGCTCACCTGCATTATTGACCTATATATTTCGCTATACTTAATCTAATTACAGCTCTGTTATTCTACATTCAGATTTGTGTCAATATTGCTATGTTTTTTTTCTACATTCTGTCTGACTTTCTTATTGCTTAATCTGGTAGTCTGTTCTTCGTGAATTATTATTAGTCTAGTTATTTGCGACTAATATTTAGTCTTGCCTTTCACGACTAATTCACGACTGATTATCAGTCGAGCTCAGTCTAGCTCTTCGCGATAGAAAGGTGCATAGCTTGAGGGAAGGTGCTCGGGCCTCCTCTTGCCTCCTCCTCATCGGTTTATTGTGGCATATTCTTTATTGCTTATTTGCTTAATATTAATCACAATATTATTTTATTACCCTTTGGATGTTAAGTAGAATTTAGATTAAACACCTTGCTAGTTGGGTAAGCCTTAGCAAGGGTTTATATTTTGTCACCTTAGATAGTTTCATTTTCGTTTTGAGCACTAGTTGGGTAAGCCTTAGTGCTTCCGTCATTACTTCTTAGTTTTGCATTTCAGTTTGAACCTTGGTAGAAACTTAAAAAGTGGACGAATCTCTACATCCCTATACTACACCTGTAAGTAGATCTAGCCACCGCACACACTAGAAATACTTCCAACAAATTCCAATTCCAGTTGTCATTTCAAAAGCAACCAAAGTGCACATTTCTCACTATTCTAGATTTCCAAAACCAAGAAATTAGTGTCTAGAAATGGATAACTAATGAAGCTTTATGAAAACTTCAATTTTCAGATCTGATTTTCAGATTTACAAGTCTGAAAATCAGAACTTCATAATGACAAAAAATAGAACTTCAAAACTTGTTTTATGCACAAAGTTACACTACCATTGCTTTCTTACATTAGGAGATAGAAAGGTGTAACTAATGAAGTTTGGATGACAACTTCACTTTTCAAATCTGATTTTCAAATTCACAAGGCTAAAAAATAGAACTTTAAAATGAAAATCAAAACTTCAAACACTTCATTTATTCAAAAAAACACTAGTTTTGATCAAAACACATACCTATATTAATCTTTTTGCAAAACAAAGTTTGTGTATGTATAGGAAGACTTTCTCTAACAATCTCACAAATCGTTTTTCAAAAATTTAAAAAAACCCAAAGCCCAATTTAAAACTTCTCTAACGTGAGGGTTTGAGAAACATCTTATTCACACTCCAGCACAATGAGTCTTGATCCATGCCTTGTGCACCTCTTCATTCGCCCTATAGCAAGACTTTCATGACAGCAGGTCGTTGAGGTCTCTCATGAGTTATTGCCTTAAAATTAGCAGAGCAATCGAGCGGTAGATTTCAGCGACAACAAGCATGAATGACCTTTAGACAGTAGGCAGCGATGGCCTTCACATTGACAGAAACATTGTCAACAACAGCCTCGAATGGTGTCAGACCTTTAGAATAGCAGAAGAACGGCTACAAACAACCTTCATAATCAAGTTTCTGAGGGTTTGAGACTCTAGCACATTTGGTCTTGATCCATGCTTAAGCATGAATGGCCTTCAGACGATAGACAACGATGGCCTTCACATCGACAGAAACACTGTCAACAATAGATTCAGATCATTTAACATGATGATTAGGTGTAGAAATAGAACACTAAACTCACTCATTTGGTTTGTTAACACATCTGACATCTGACTAGGTTCCCACATCACAGGAGCCCGACATTGGTGAGGTGCGGGATCACTTATTTCTTTTTTCTATAACACATCCTATGTAGGCACAGCAACAAATTCTTACATGCCAGAAGTTGCTTTGGATTTTCAGAGGAGAATAGGTCTATGTGAGCGGCCTGGAATGCGGCCAGATTGCTACAACAACACGTCCAGAGATGTGTGCAGGGGTGGTTGTTCCTAATAGAGCATGGGATAGAAGAAAACGTAGACAGAGCGATGGCAGCTGTGGCTGCTATTTGGGAAATGATGGTCGTTGCTCTTGATGTAACTCAGGCCTCTACGTCTGTTGCAATACCTCCAAAACTTAGACAATTTGTATATGATATAAAATGCAAGTTTCTTCATGCTGCGTCTTGCATCTCTCTTGCATGAACAAGGTCTCAAAATTGGATGTGTGGAAGAAAAAATATTGGCTCAAAATGTAACTTTTGAGAAACTGCAAATGAAACTTGATTCTATGTGCCAACCGAGGAGGTTGCAAAGGAGTTTCCAAAACAAGTAAAAGCTTTGGAGGAGAGGACAACTTCTTCGACAAAGACATGGGCAGATTTGTTCAAGAGATCATAGGAGAAGAGTTTGGAGCGATTTCACAAGCAATCTAAGAACAAGCAAGAAGTGACCACAAAGCCCTAAATGTTCATGTATGCAAGATTTCCTCTTCTCCAAATATTGACCCAATCACTGCAGCTAAGGAGTTAATTTCCTCTACTCTCGGTTATGTCAAAGATTGCTTGGAACATGCTTGGCAAAGTAAGTTTGACTCTTCTATTGTATTTATCCATTTGAAGGAATATGAGCATCGTCAAAAAGTCCTTCAACATCGTGGTCAGCTCAAGGGTACAGAGATTTACATCAATGAAGACCTAACATCTTTAGAATGGAAGGAACGTAAAAAACTTTTTGAAAAAGCTAAGTCTGTGAGGAAATGAGCCATTTTTCATGAGGGAGACACAACTTTGTTATGCCTCTTAAACATGACTGTGCTCCTCATGATGTTATCTCCAGTTTCCTCTCCTCCATAAGATATGGATTGTATTGTCTCTAGGTCTCATCTTCCTCTCTAATGTGAGAGATGAGTAGATGAGTAGTACTTTCAGCTTTCAGCTTCCTCGAGTGAGAGACAATTTTAATATAGAGAGAGTTTTTCAAGGTTTTTAGTTGAGTTAAATTGAAGTAGTTTTCATTACTGTTGGATAGCCATAAGTTTTATTGTAAACAGATGTACACTTTTGTCTCATGCACCCTTGGGTGCCAAGTAGACGTTAATATAGACTTACTTACTTACTTTCTCTCTCGTGCGTTTTGGAGGCTGGATTCAAAAATCCCAATTCTCTCTCTCGCACATTTTGGAGGCTTCATTTTTGGATCGCGGTGGGAGGGTAGATTGGATAGCGATTGGCTTTATTTCTGGATCGCGCTGGCTGTTTTTTTTCGATTGGCACATGCATATCTCTCTCTCTCTCTCTCTCTCTCTCTCTCTCTCTCTCTCTCTCTCTCTCTCTCTCGCTCTCTGCTCCTCTGTGTCAGCTTTCAAATGGTAAGAATGCTAGCTTAATGTTCTTTGCTTTTGGTCAATATGCATTTTTTACCTTAGAGGTAGAAAGTTATAAATTAGCTAATAAGGCCTTAGAATAGTGGATTTACTATTTTTGAAAAAGGAAAGTTGATAAGGTCGCATATAGACCTATTGTTATTGGCTCATTTACATGCATTGAATCTAGTCATGTTAGATCTAGGTCTTGAAAAATATCTAGAAACTTCCATAAGCTGATAAGCTTGTGCAAGAACATCCAAATAGGGCAAGTTGCTATTATGAATAGGCTACAAGTGTGGGAAGAACCCATATCTCTCATTCATTCTTATGGAAGATATCCCTTTAAGTTTCTACATCCATTTTTGCATCTTGGTGGTGATATAGTGAAATTTTGTGTTTAGAATGCTATTTTTCTTATGTGTTTGGATCCTGGGTATTGTTGTTGTACAACTTTTGTATGAACGAGAACAATAAATTAACATATCTAAGTGTTTATGACAAGTTCTTATTGAGTTTTCATCTTCTATGTCTAGTAGATGCATGATTTCTACATTTGTAATGATGCTAGACGTGATCTCCATATTAGCTAAAGATCAAAGGGCATAAATGGATCTTTGTGATCTATTTTTTAACATGCTTTGGGTAGTGGTCTTTCTTGCTCATTTTTTTGAACCCAAGGTCCTACCAGTTCTAGGTTGGCTAGGATCTTCTTGGGAAGTTTCTAACGAGCTACATTTTTTCTTTGAAGGAATTTCAAAGGAGTTCCTTGGGTGTATCCCTCAGCTTGGATAGTCTTAATGGTGGAGAGAGCCAAACCCTTGTAAGTGGTCACATTGGTTTGTTTTAAGCTCTAAAGAAAACATAGAAATAAAATTATATTCAAAAATCCTATGTTGAGCATGGAAAAGAAAATTTTCCTCTAAAATTTAAAAAAAAACATTGAAAGAAAACTCACCATGTTTCTAATTGTCAAATAAAATAAAAAAAGTTCTTGAGCATAGTGTGTTGGCAGAGTCTAATCTTCAGAATTCATTATCCAAAATGTAAAGATAGATCTTATCAAGGACTTTTCCTAGAATATATGTGAAGTCACCATCCTCATTGGTCAGTGCTACCTTGTGCATCACATAACCTTGCACTTTGAAGGTAGACGAACCTTTTCCAACTTTCTTAGCACTCCACATGAAAATCTCAATAAGGCCGACCTTATCCCTAACCCTAAGCTTAAAGCCTCCACTTTTAAGAAAGTGAGAGCCCAATTTCTAATTCATCTATTCTCTTGATTGATATTGTTTATTTTTGCTCCACTTCTTTCCAATATGATTTTTCTATGCATCGCAATGTACTCCTACTCTTTGAAACCTATGACAAGCATAGCCTTCTATGGTTAGCATAACATTGCAGCTAAAGTTTTTGTTTTTCTGACTAGTTTCTTTTTTGCATATTGAGCATGATAGTGAAACACCTAGTAAATTTTTACGTTGCATTTTCTATCTAATTTATATTAATGAATATCTTTACCAATATAGAGCTTCCCTTAAAAAAATTTTATTGCAACTTACTACGATGAAGCAAATAGAAGTTCCTCTTTTTTTAGCATCATGGGCATTATTTGCTAATCATTGAGTAGCAAATAATACCCATAGATTAGCACTCATTAATTCCCATAGATTGGCACTCATTGAAAGCCTTTTGAAAAACTCTTTCAACACCCTTTAAAAATTCAATGTTGTTATTCTAGCCATTTGGGCTTGGAAAATAAGGTAGTCTTAGTGGTGAGCTTCCCTTCTGTCACCTTATGTCATGGCTCTCTTCGACGTATGGGATAGTATATGCTACCCACCATAACATCTTGAGACGTTTGGAATACTTCATCGAAGTTCTTTTCTGCCCATGGACATGCACATTTTCTAGGTTGATTGTGGTCCAATTTGGGGAAGCGTTGTCTTTTCTTGCCTCGGATAGGTGGTACATGCAAATCCCATGCATTTTGTAAAGAGCATGAGTGCCAATAAGCATCAATGGAAACCATCGCAACTGCATCCTAGGCTAGTTGTCTAGACCAAGAATGCCATATAGCATCAAATGGATCCATAATGTCTAAGAGATACTACTAGGGACAACACCATGTAAAACATTGTGATAACTAAGATCATAAACCAAGATTTGATTTCATTTATCACTATGTTTTCTCTATCTGTGTATCCTCCATCTGTATTACATTAGCTTGGCTCATCACATAGAGCTTAAATTTTTACCTCACCCTTCTTGGGCACACACATTTGATATTCTTTCCTAGTAGCATTAGATTTATCATCCATAGTATAGGCATATAGAGGCTACGAAGTAAAACGAATGATAAAACTTGTAAGCATCATAGTAGAACTTGTAAGTGGTAGAGATGTAGACTTGTACAAAATATGTTTGGTATTGTATGATCTACAATGGATCAATCATCACCTCTTGAATGAGACCTTTGGGGTACATGCAAAAGTAAGTCTCCAACTTATCAAACTACCATTTTAAATTAAATCTATATCTATTCAAACGAAAAGCTACAATCTAGGTTAATAATGAGTTTTAGAAGTGGCCAACTCTTTTATCTCATCAATCAAGTAAAAGAATAAAAAAAATTTCTTGGAATTTTTTAACAAAACAAAACACAAGAAAACAAACTTTGACAAGCCCAAGGTTTGTTATGGGTCATCTCTCTTTTAAATGCATTAAAATTTTAATATAAACTAAACTACAAAATGAAAATGCGAATTGGCAAACAAAAAAATATCACTATTTATTCTTTCGTGGACCCAAAATGTTTTCTGTGTATCAGCTTATAACACAAAAAAGAAAAAAGAAAAACTAGACAATGTTGAACCAAAACAAAAGAGATTTTTTTTATATTAAGAACATGGACAAAAGATATCTAACAAGCCAAACACTTTGATTGGGTCTCCTCTTTCAATTAGCCTAACAAAGCAAAAGCTAACACGATAAAATTGAGCTAAAAGAATAGAGGTCAACTGAATAAGGGTAGGAAGGAGGGACGTAGAAAGTAAGATCAGGAAAGGCCATGGTATAAGTGTAGAGGGAAGATAGATAGGGGTCTTATGTTTTTTACATCAAGCATCTAGGTGTAGGATGTTGATAGGAATAAATTTGGCATAGATGGCAAATTATGCATTTTCACTTGTAATGCCACTATTGAGCCAAAATAGAGTAAGAGGCTAAACACTTGCCAATTAGAGTGTAGACAAGTGTAAAGTTTTTGTTTGATGAATTCCAAGAGGTCCAATTTAGAGGTGGAACCTTGTGAGGTCCAATAGGAAATTGAGGTGTGCTTGAATATAGTCCAATAGAATTAAGAGGTGCATGGATCAATGATCCAATAGGATCAAGAGGTGACAAAATATGGTCCAATCATAGTTAAGCATAGTGATAGCTCGTGGACCTACTAGTATCATTGTACTCCTCATTTTGAAGCTAATTGATTTGGTGATTTCATGGATTTTGTGAGTTATTGGATTTCTAGCTTTCTCTCTCTACCCGAGAGCTCATGATGCATTTTCTCTCTCTACTCGAGGAGAGCAGCTTGTTTTTACTTAGATTATTTTTTGAATACTTCCCACACGTGTGAGTGAGAGTTGGAAGTGATTGAATGCATGTAGTAGTGTGTTTTTGCCATAGGATTCAAGATTGATCTTGAATCTCAATATAGTCTTGATCTTGGTGGATCTACACACCTTAGGAGATCACAAGTACATGTAGTGGACAGTCCACACGTGCGAAATTCAACATGGTATCAGAGCCTACCTAAGGTTACCATGCATTTTGATCCATCTAAGTGAAAAATTTTCATCAATCTTGTGCTAGAAGTTGTCAAGGCCCATTTTCCTAGCTATCTTGTTCAATCTTGGATCAAAAGAGATCAAAAGGACATTGATTGGGTCTGACCTGATACTGTACGAAATCAGGTGCTCAGACACGTGTAAGGAACATCCAATTTCAGTTTGGAAGTTCTCTCTCATGTTTGCTCCATTTATCTTGCTTGATAGCTTGTTTTGAAGCTATTTTTGTCTAGTTTCTGTTGCAATCAGTTTCATTCCATTTGGTTGAGCCAATCAAAAGTTATAAGCTTTTGAAGAGGGTTAGGTAGGGCACCTAGACCTGGGTGGACACATTTGGTTTGGTCAAGAGATTGCTTGGTTGATCCAAAATCACAGTTGTATGCTTGCCAATCTCATCTATATGTGACCTAGGCACTGTTTTGAGATCTTAGCCATTTTGTTTCATGCAATATCATTGTATTTGAGTCAAATTTGATTTCTTAGTGTATTTCACACGTGCTAAGAGTGTTAGATCCTAACTTTGCCTATACTCCATCATTTGATGTGAAATAGATCTTGTTTTAGAGAGATTTGAGTAGCTAGTGAGAATCAATTCACAAATTGTTGCAAGATCTTTCATAGGAGGAGATAGTACTCAATTATTGGATCCTATTGAAAGTGTGTAACAACATTTATTGTTCATCATTTGAGTTTTCTTCACTTCAAATGTCTTCAATGGGTTCATCCTTGTTGGAACCAAGCGAAAGATTGACCACTTCAAATTATTCAATTTGGAAAATGAGGATGGAGTCCATCTTGATCCTTCAAGACGTGATGGACATAGTTCTTGGCCTTGAAGAAGAACCACAAGTTCTTCAAGAGGTTCAAAAATACAAAAAGAGAGCTAGGATGGCTCTCCACTACATTAAGATGAATGTCTCTAATGAGATATTGAGGGAGATAGGTACTTGTACAACAGCCAAAGAGGCTTGGGATTGTCTCAAGACTATCTATGAGGCTAAGAATACCTCTAGGCTTCTCACTCTTAGGAATCAAATCTTTCAAAGTAGCCAAAAGAGTGATGAGAGTGCATCTAGTTATGTTTTGAGAGTAAAAGATATTCATAGAGAGCTTGCTTGCATTGGTGATTCCATCAATCAAGATGAGCTAGTTCAAGTCATTCTCAATGGCTTGAGAAGTGAATTTGATAACCTTGCCCAATCCTATGCCATTAAGGAGGAGCTACCAAGTTTGGAGGCTCTCCAAAGTGTGCTAATTTCAGAAGAATCAAGACAAGAGTACAAGATCTTGAGGATGGACAAGCTTTCTCTCACTCATAATGATGGCAAAGCTCTCTTTGCCAAAGATAAGCACAAAGGGAGGAGCAAGAACCAACATCAACAATCCTCAAGCAAGGACAAAGTCAAATCCAAAGACAAAGATGAGGAGGAAGATGATTCCTCTAATGCTTCATCATCCAAGCTCAAGAAGAAGAAGAAGATCAAGTGCTTTTATTGTGGCAAGAAAGGTCATTATGCCACCAATTGCTTCAAAAAGAAGAATCAACTTAAGCAAGCCAATATTACCAATGAGAAGGAAGACACTATTGCAAGTGATGGAGAGAGATCTCTTATGGTCTCTAGTTTCTCATCTACTCCTTCCAAGAAGGACTGCCTATGGTATATTGATAGTGGAGCCTCTTCACATATGTGTAGCTCCAAGGACTCTTTCTCTTCTATTGCACCTTATGATGGAGTCAAGAAATCAATATACACTGCAAATGATTTTGAATGTCCTATTGAAGGCATAGGGAACATTCCCTTGAAGCTTGCATCCTCTAAAGTTATTTCTCTCTCTAGAGTTCTTTATGTACCTAAGCTTATCAAGAATCTTATTAGTGTTGGCCAATTGCTTGATAATGGCCTTGATGTAAAATTCAATGTTGATACTTGCACTATCAAGAAGAATGATGAGATACTTGCATTAGGATCTAGATTTGGTGGCATCTATAAACTAGATCCAAATGAGTATGTGAATGCTTGTAATGTTGCTCTTGTGAACAAGCTCTCTATGGAGGAATTATGGCATAGGAGGTTGGGACATCCCAACTACAAATCCATGCTCTCTATGATCAAAGAATCCAAAGCTATTGGCTTGCCAAAGTCATTCTCCAAGAAGATCAAGCCTTGTGAGGCTTGTGCTATTGCTAAATCTCACAAAAAGCCATTTACAAGATCTTCTATCAAAAGCAAGCATCCTTTGGAGTTAATCCACTCGGATGTGCATTTCTCATCAACTACAAGCAAGGGAGGAGCCACTTGTTTTGTTACTTTCATTGATGACTACACAAGATTCACTTGGATATATCTTCTTGCTTCAAAATCTATGGTGTTTGATCATTTCCTTATTTTCAAAGCTTATGTAGAGAAGCAATTCTCATTCAAAATTAAAGCTCTTAGAAGTGATGGAGGTGGTGAATATATCTCCAATAAATTTCAAGATTTTTGTGAGTTTGAAGGCATTAAAAGAAAGTTTTCTTGTGCCTACTCTCCATCACAAAATGGAGTGGCCGAGAGAAAGAATAGATCTCTATGTGAATGTGCAAAATCTATGAGAATTGAGGCATCTTTGCCCAAAGATTTTTGGGGAGAAGCCATTAATTGTGCAAATTATCTTTGCAATAGGCTCCCACATATAGCTCTTGGAGGAAGGTCACCATATGAAATCTTATTTTTGAAGAAGCCTAAGGTTGATCACCTTAGAGTTTTTGGATGCTTATGCTTTGTCCATATTCCCTTGGAAACAAGGAAGAAGGAAGATCCTAGTGCATGCAAAGGGATCATGGTTGGATACTCATCCACCAAGAAGGCCTATAGAGTCTTTATACTCTCTACTTCTCAAGTTATTGAAAGTAGAGATGTTGTCTTTCATGAAGATCAACACTCATCATTTGAAGAGGCCGAGATCAAGAAATCTATGGATGCATCACCAATTATTGATTTTGAAGACAATCATGATGTGATGGGGTCGAGATTTGAAGAAGACTCTCCTCGGATTTTCTCACCAAGAAGATCCATGAGAGATAGATCCGAGCCTAAGAGGCTCTCATATGTTGATAAAGGCAAACAAGTGGATCTTGATTCCACTAATTATATTTTTTATGTCTCTCATGAAGAGCCAAATAATGTACAAGAGGCACTCAATACCAAGGAGTGGTATGATGCCATGAAGCAAGAGTATGATGCATTGATCACCAACAATACTTGGGAGCTTGTGGATCCTCCATCCAACAAGCATGTGATTGGTTGCAAGTGGGTATTTCGGATCAAGTTCAATCATGATGGCACCATCAAAAGAATAAAACAAGATTATGTGCCAAAAGATTTGCTCAAATCCATGGTCTTGATTATGAGGAGACCTTTGCACCCATTGCAAAGATGGTGACAATAAGAATTCTTATTTCTCTTGCTTGTTTCTTCAGGTGGAAGGTGTTCCAATCAGATGTATCCAATGCTTTTCTAAATGGTTATCTTGAGGAGGAGATCTATATGGAACAACCTCAAGGATTCATCAAGGATGAGTCCAAAGTGTGCTTGCTCTTCAAAAGTCTTTATGGACTCAAGCAAGCACCAAGATCATGGTATTCAAGACTAAACTCTTTTCTTATCTCACTAGGATTTACTCTTAGTGACTATGATCCTTCCATGTATCTAAAGTTTGTTGATAGCAATATTGTCATTCTTCTAATTTATGTTGAAGAAATTATTCTTTGTGGAAGTTGTATCAAGCTAGTTGATGAAACCAAGCTAGCACTTGGATGTGAGTTTAAAATACAAGATCTAGGAGAGATACATTACATCCTAGGCCTAGAAATTGATTTTTATGAAAATCATGTCTTTATATGCCAATCTAGATATGCTCACTCTATGTTGAAAAAATTCCATATGGAAAATTCTAAGAGCATAGATATTCCAATGGAGCAAATTGTAAAAGATCCTAATAAAGGTGATGAAAGATCCTTTGAGGACATCACACTTTTTAGGAGTCTTGTAGGCTCCTTGATTTGGCTTACCATTACTAGGCCCGATCTTAGTTTTTGTGTACACAAATTGAGTCAATTTATGCAAGATCCTAAGATCCATCATTGGAAGATAGCCAAGAGGATTCTAAGATATGTATCTTCATCTTGTGATTATGGTCTACTATATAAAAGTGAAGATCTATCCATTATTGGCTACTCGGATTCGGACTTTGCAAGTGACAAGATGGATCGAAAGTCTACTAGTGCATACACTATCTTTCTTGGAGGCAATTTAATATCTTGGCTTTCCAAAAAGCAAGATACTATATCTCTCTCTTCATGTGAGGCCGAGTACAAAGCACTCACTACAACTATTAAAGAAGTGCTTTGGATCAAGAGGTTATTAATGGAACTAAAGTGCATCAAGGAGGATGATCTACCAATGATCAAGTGTGATAACATCTTGGCCCAAGCTCTTGCCAATAATCCCATATTTCATGCAAGAAGCAAGCACATAGAAGTGGCACACCATTTTGTGAGAGAAAAGCTTATTGGAGGAGAAATCTATTTGGAGCATGTCAACTCGTCCTCTTGTATTGCCGATCTACTCACCAAGCCTTTGAGCAAAAGTGCTTTCATCAAGCATAGATCTAATCTTGGAGTTATATCAAGATCAATGCCCAAATCTTCATAGATAATTTTTTAGGAGGAGTGTGAAGAATTGAAAAAGATTATCTATGTTAGATATAGGGGTCTTATGTTTTTTACATCAAGCATCTAGGTGTAGGATGTTGATAGGAATAAATTTGGCATAGATGGCAAATTATGCATTTCCACTTGTAATGCCACTATTGAGCCAAAATAGAGTAAGAGGCTAAACACTTGCCAATTAGAGTGTAGACAAGTGTAAAGTTTTTGTTTGATGAATTCCAAGAGGTCCAATAGGATTTAGAGGTGGAACCTTGTGAGGTCCAATAGGAAATTGAGGTGTGCTTGAATATAGTCCAATAGAATTAAGAGGTGCATGGATCAATGATCCAATAGGATCAAGAGGTGACAAAATATGGTCCAATCATAGTTAAGCATAGTGATAGCTCGTGGACCTACTAGTATCATTGTACTCCTCATTTTGAAGCTAATTGATTTGGTGATTTCATGGATTTTGTGAGTTATTGGATTTCTAGCTTTCTCTCTCTACCCGAGAGCTCATGATGCATTTTCTCTCTCTACCCGAGGAGAGCAGCTTGTTTTTACTTAGATTATTTTTTGAATACTTCCCACACGTGTGAGTGAGAGTTGGAAGTGATTGAATGCATGTAGTAGTGTGTTTTTGCCATAGGATTCAAGATTGATCTTGAATCTCAATATAGTCTTGATCTTGGTGCATCTACACCCCTTAGGAGATCACAAGTACATGTAGTGGACAGTCCACACGTGTGAAATTCAACACCTTGTTCATTGCCAAATGGGTAGTCGACACCATCCAAAAAAAGATCTCAAGATAATGCTTGTTGATGTTGATCCTTGTAGATAGGTGCACCTGCTAGCAATGACATTGTTGAAGCTAATGACAAGGTCACAGAATTTTTTTTATTTTCAAAAACTTGTAACTTCCTCAATACTTAATGAAATAATAAAAAAATTATATTTCCAGAAAGCACTTTCAATGCTTTTCAGCTCTAGCTATTCAGATAAAATTATAGAGAATGGAAGGTAGGGCGAAAAATGAATCAAACAGGGCAAAAAAAAAATACTAAAATCTGAAAGTTTCTGGGTTTTTGACAAGTTTACACAATTTTGTGGCCAACTTCAAAATTTGTAACTTGCTCAATACTAAACGGAACTAAAAAAAAATTAGATGAAAAAAAAAGCATTTTTAACGCTCTACAATTGTACTTATTCAAATTGAATTATAGAGAATAGAAAATAGGGCGGAATTTGAATAAAAAAGAAGCAAAAATTTAAAAAATAGAATTTCTGGATTTTGACAAATTTACAAAATTTTGTTGCCAATTTCAAAAATTTGTAACTTGCTCAATACTAAACGGAATTAAAAAAAAATTAATGGAAAGAAAGAAAGCCCTTTCAATGCTCTACAATACTACCTATTCAGATTGAATTATAGGAAACATAAAATAGGATGGAAATTGCATAAAAAAAGAAACAAAAAATTAAAAAAAAATAGAAAATACGGTCACCACTCATTTTTTGAACGTTTTTGGACATAACTCTCACAAATCACATCCATAATGCAAAGCTAACCCTAGCATGCCAAGACCAAAATGCCTAAATGCAAGCTAACCATTAACACTACTCCATTGACACTGGATCCACTAACACTACTGCAGTGAAAGAAAAACTTACTTTTCTCTCTGTCTTCCTCTTCTCTCTCACAAAAAGTATAATAAAGATAAATCCCAACAACTAACAAATCCAACAATTGATAAATCCAAAGAAAGCATGAGAGATGGAGGAGGAAAGAAGAAGAGCAAGGACATTCTACATCCACTTCACAAGGGAACCAATCAGCTTGTATTGAAGAAAAGATGAATATTTTGTCTAGTAAGATCAATATTTCATTGGAGAGTTCCTGAAGTTGGTGCCAAAAGCAAAAGAAGTCTTAGCACAAAAGTTAGCTCAAGAAGAACCAAAAGCCCATCAAGAGCCACTTTTTTTGTGTTGGATTTGAAGAATCTAATGAAGTACTCCATGTTGGAGCCGCTTGGGAAAGTGAACAGAAGACAATTTAGCTCTACCGATACAGCATGTCGCATGAGCAAGCATACACTTAGCCGCTTCGACTAAGGTTCAATTCTTTGTCTCAACAAGTCCATTCAACTAAAGTCCATACACTAAGGTTCAATTCTTTGTCTCAACAAGTCCATTCAACTGAAGTGAATAAAAAGTGGTGAATTGTTGCTCAATGTCTTTGCTAAGACAATATTCCTTGAATTCGGTTGAGATTTATTCTCCATTGTTAAAATCATTTGGATCTTGAGGGATCTCCTAGAGATTCTAGTATGATGAACTAATATGCCTTAGAATTTTGGATGTTCTAAAGGTATTCGTGTTGTAGATAATTTTGGACTATAATTGCTTATTTCTTTAACTTTTGAGTTCAGATCTCCAGAGAAACGTGATGACTCACCTAGTGTTTCAAGTAAACTGATTCACATGAAGGTGATGTTACTGATTTGCAGAGAATTATACCCAATTGAAAAAATTATCACTGAGTGAACTTTTCAAACTTGAGATTGTACTCTAGAGCAGTTTTATTTTTGAGTACTTATTTGATATTTCAGGTCTTGCGAATGAGAATGATTTTGTAGGTAAGTGTGGAAAGTTAGAGAATTGGTTTTTAATTTTTCTTTTATGTTTTGAGGATAGAACCTATTTAAGGGGGGAAGAATATTACGTCCATGAACAATTTAGAGGATTCAAAATAATCCTTGACATGGATATTTGACACTCCAGTGTGCGAGTTTATTAGTTATGCCTCGTCACTCCAAACTAGGCCAAAAATATAAATAATAACCTTGGGAGGACCCAAGCACATGCATTAGGACATGTGGAGCTGTGGCATGGTGATTGGTGGCTTTATATGCATGTAGAGATGATAAAAAGTACTTGATTGAAAATTAAAATCCTATATGAAATATTTCTAGACTCCAAGAGTCTATATATACTGTAGGAACTCGCCCTCCCCCACTTCTATTTTGGTTTTCGGTTGCTAGAAACCTCTCCTCTCTTGTATTCAGTCATCATGGAGTTTGACTTTTAGCTTCTACTGCACTTGCCAAGGTGGTTTGGTTCCATAGTAAATCTTTTGGCGCATGCAATAGGATCTTAAGGATCTACACATGGCAATTTCTACAAAGATCATTCTAATTTTTTGCAAAACACAGTTTATGGCAGAAAACATTTTCACAAAGGCATTAGCAATCGACAATCATACCAAATTTAACAATATGCTAAATTTGAAACATGATGAATCTGCTTGTTATCTCCTGTCGAAAAAGCACTGAGTCAGTTTGACTCTGATCTTTGTATGTGGACGACACACTGCTTTTCAACAATAGTGTCGAACTGATAAAAGGAACATGTGGCGCAAGCATCCCAAAGGGAGCCGGGAACCACGATTTAGCTTCCCAACCTTCAACTCTTGCCATCCAAACCCACTTGACATACAAGCAACCAACTCACCAACAACGATCAGACTTAACCAACTTGAAGTTCCGAAAACCAACATTGAGATCCAACCTGGCGCCATGCCAGATCAGGGGTCCCGATGTGGATGACTTCCCTCCATGCAAGCCGCCCGACATACATCAAACTTAACCAACTCGAAGCTTCATTACAAACAAGTAACATCCATTCCAAGCAAGTGATCTGACTTACATCAGACTTAACCAACTGAAAGCTTCGTCACGAGCGCTGGAAGCCAACCTGGCGCCACGCCAGACTAGACAGCCATAAACAGGTAACTTCTACCCAAGCAAGCCATCCAACTCAGCCAACATGTTAGAGTCCGTTCCCCAAGAGCTTAACCCATTCACGTTCATGCAAGAAACACTCATAACCACAAGCCGCGACAGATATGGAGAAAACCAGTTCCTGGACCAAATGGTTCCGACAGCATACCACTGGCGCCACGGACCGAATGGTCCCGACGGCATACCGCTGGCGTTCCGGGATACGACCCTCAACTATGTGCCAACTTAAAAAATGTTGAAACGGCCTTACAACTGGTACTTTTACCGAACACTGAAACCCAAAAGGTAATCAGAGTCAGTTTGCGCAAAATCCCATTTTATTGATAAATCTGAGAAGGTTACATTTCAAGTGTGTGACCGACCCTAGTCTCCGGGGCGCTAGCATGCCAAGGCGAGAGCCATGACAACATTCCAGCAAGGGAGGCTGAGACTTGGTTGGAGCTCGCCCTGAGTCGCAACCCGCACTCCCCTATAATATTGGTGGGATTCAGCATCCCCTCTCATACCAAGCACTCTACCCAAGCTGGTAAAGCACATTTTTCTCTCTCTAGAATTTTTTCTTTCTAGAAAGTCATTTTTTCTCTCTAGATTTTATTGATCCTCAGGCTTCCTTTAATCATGCCTAGATCGTGTGAGGTGATTGCACATCGATCTGAGCTCTCTGGACTTCACTAGAACCGATCAAAGATTTTCAGCCATAGGAACTTGGCACCGGCTGGATTATGGTCACAGTGGCGTTGGGAGTGGCACCGGCGCCGTTGGCGCTGGGAGCAGCAGGGGCGCTGGAAGTAAAGCTTATGAAGATAGCTTTACAACATCCACCCCACCTTTATAAAATCTGATGTCCTCATCAGATGTCAGATTAAATTAAAGGTGTCTCCCAATTAAAATAACTATACATTTAAGATACTTGGCACAGTACTCAATTTACTGACCACTTTTTATTAGCATTGAAGCTGGCACACCACAAGTCGGAGGCTCGGCTCTTTGTACTGAAAAATTACATAACTTGAAAATATCTCTTTGTCTGGGAAAAGCGTAGATTTGATATCGCTTTCGTAAAACCCAAGAACCTTATTAACTGGTGACAGAGGCCTTTCTTTGAAATGTTCGCCCCTGTCGCTTCTGACTTTCGACTTTGTAACTCCTTTGAGCTCCTGATTTGTCCTTGATGCACTTTGTGTTGAGCTCCCTGAGCTTCAGATTTGATCAATTCCGCACAGGTATCAAGACTCCCTGAGCCAAAGGATTTATCGTTTGATTGCCCACTTTATGGTCCAGTCCGTGCCTTGTTGCTTCTGCACCTTGATTTCTCTCCTTGTCCCAGCCTGATCTTGATACTTTTCCATCTTGGCTCTTTAAGGTAGGCAAAGATTGAGTACTCCGCAATGCACCTCTCACTTAGCTTGAAGTAGCTCTTTGAATCAGCCCAAATGTAACCATTGACCTCATGGAGAGCCAAAGGGTCGCACCAGTTTGATCTGCATACGAACTATCTCTTCGCGTTTGTTTGAAGCACCATGTCCGTCGTGCAAAACTTGACTTTCACAATTCCATCACTGGTCAGTTGCCTCACAGTCAAAACAAGAAGTGTACATCGAGCTTGGCTTCAAGTAGCTCTCTTTGAATCAGACACATGCAGCCAACGTTTGCAGTAGTCCGATCTCAACGCAAACTGTCCCTTAGCGTCCGTTCGAAATACCAAGTCTCTCATGGAAGACTCAACTTTCACAGTTCCTTCGTTGATCAGTTGTCTTACACGTAACACAAGCCAGCGTACTCATATGTTTCCTCATCATTGCTGGTCCAGAGAAAGCCTATAACAAGCTTTCCTTTCCACAATAAAAACTTGTCAACTTATTAGATCCAAAGTTCGCCAGTCTCCTTGTGTGAGTATGGCTAGGTCACCTTGAATTTGCCCCTGTTTCGATCAACTTTCATTCAAAATTTGCCCCAAGAGAGAAGTGTGTGTGATAGTTCCCCTCCACTTATAAAATCAGCTGATCGGACTTACAGTAGAGTTCTTCGAACAAAAAGCTTTTCCAACACTTCGCTTCCCATCTGCTAGGATTATGGCTCGATCCAATTTGTTGCCAATCTCTGAAGAGGATCCTAGTATTTCCCCTTTGAGGAAAAACCCAACTGATACTGGATATCACCCATGCTCAGTGAGTTTCAGTTCCGAAGGTGGTCGTCCCAAAATGAAGACCAACTGCTCCATAGAAAATCTCCCCTGAAATTGCCCTTTCCAACTTTTGACTTCCTGCTTGCGTCTTGGTGGGCGTTGTCGCAAATGAAACTAACCCAAGAAACAGGCTAGCCATCCATCCTTTGCAAACATTGAGTCGTTTCGTTGCCGTTCATGTGCAAGTACCTGAACTGCAAATCCGCCCCACAGATTCTGTAGTCCTCTTTGTTTGATGGTATCAGCCTTCAAAAGAAAGGTTCCTTCTCAAGCCATCAGCTCCTTGTATCACAAGCAATCATGCAAACCAGGCATTGCACGAGTACTAAGACTCACCACAAATACATACAAGTAAGACACTCAGGCAGGTTTACTAACAAGTAACAAAGACAAGGTCCCCCTTTGAGATGGTCCTGCCAACGGACCTTTGCCTGGCCGCGCCCATACAAATCGATCATAGAATCAGCCCACATAGGACACCCCTCCAACTATCCGTGCTTTCACCATTAAGCAGCACATTGCCTTAGTCACGCCCCACCACTTTTCGGTCGATAGCCCTTATAGCTAAACGATCGGCAGCTATCCCGCACCGGCAGCTAACCACCCGTGCTTTACACCCGAATTCGAGCACCATCTCTGTATCAATGATTAACCCGTACAGTTCGAATATGTCACCCCGCATCCCACAAGGCATAGACTGTGCTTTTACCTACTTAGGCAGCACTTTGCCTCATCTGTCCTACGTGCAGACGGCGCCAGGCCCGAACCGCGAGAACTGACCGTGCTTACACCTCAAGGGCAGCACCTTGACTCATCAAGTCCCCCGTTTTGCCGACCACCCCGACCGTGGACGCACCCATGCTTACACTGTGGGCAGCACCTTACACAACAGTTGTCTTGATGAACCCCAAAGAGTGGCCATTTCCGTGAGATCCGCATAGCTAACCGGCTAGTTGGCTCTGATACCACATGTAGCGCAGGCATCCCAAAGGGAGCCGGGAACCACGACTTAGCTTCCCAGCCTTCAACTCTTGCCATCCAAACTCACTTGACATACAAGCAGCCAACTCGCCAACAACGATCAGACTTAACCAACTTGAAGTTCCGAAAACCAATATTGAGATCCAACCTGACGCCATGCCAGATCAGGGGTCCCGATGTGGGTGACTTCCCTCCAAGCAAGCCGCCCGACATACATTAAACTTAACCAACTCGAAGCTTCGTTACAAACGAGTAACATCCATTCCAAGCAAGCGGTCTGACTTACATCAGACTTAACCAACTGAAAGCTTCGTCACGAGCGCTGGAAGCCAACCTGGCGCCACGCCAGACTGGACAGCCATAAACAGGTAACTTCCACACAAGCAAGCCATCCAACTCAGCCGACAGGTTAGAGCCCGTTCCCCAAGAGCTTAACCCATTCACGTTCATGCAAGGAACACTCAGAACCACAAGCAGCGACAGATATGGAGAAAACCAGTTCCTGGACCAAATGGTCACAGCATACCGCTGGCACCACGAACCGAATGGTCCCGACGGCATACCGCTGGCGTCCCGAGATACGACCCTCAGCTATCTGCCAACTTAAAAAATGTTGAAGCGACCTTACAACTGGCGCTTTTACCGAACACTGAAACCCAAAAGGTAATCAGAGTCAGTTTGAGAAAAATTCCACTTTATTGATAAATCTGAAAATGTTACATTTCAAGTGTGTGACCGACCCTAGTCTCCGAGGCGCTAGCATGCCAAGGCGAGAGCCATGACAACATTCCAGCAAGAGAGGCTGAGACTTGGTTGGAGCTCGCCCTGAGTCGCAACCCGCACTCCCCTATAGTATTGGTGGGATTCGCCCCCCCCCCCCCCCCCCCCCCCCCCCCCCCCCCCCCCCCCCCCCCCCTCATACCAAGCACTCTACCCAAGCTGGTAAAGCACGTTTTTCTCTCTCTAAGATTTTCTTTCTAGAAAGTCATTTTCTCTCTCTAGATTTTATTGATCCCCAGGCTTCCTTTAATCATGCCTAAATCGTGTGAGGTGATTGCACATCGATCTGAGCTCTCTGGACTTCGCTAGAACCGATCAAAGATGTTCAGCCATAGGAACTTGGCGCCGGCTGGATTATGGTCACAGTGGCGCCGGTAGTGGCGTCGGCGCCGTTGGCGCCGGGAGCAACAGGGGCGCTGCTTGCGCCTGGGACAATGTTGGCGCCGGAAGTAAAGCTTATGAAGATAGCTTTACAACAGAACCGATAAAAGACGCGAAACAAATGTTGTCCTCAGAATTCGACATGACAAATTTGGACAAAGCTCATTATTGTCTCGATATTCAAATATGAAGACAGAGAGCAAAAGCTAATATAGGTACATTTACAATATGCTAATCAAATATAATTTGATGAATTGCAAATTAGCACTAATGCAACAAAGGGATTGTTGGTGGGAAATTCAAACTTATTGATCATTATACAGATAAAATCCAAAAAGCAAAAATTGATCCAAATATAGTGAGGGTTCGAAAAAGGAGACCAAAAGGGAGTAAATGTCATATCAAGTAAACACAACCCTCACTCGCTCTTGGACATGTGGAAATGAACGAAAGTGATGAAAAAAAAACAAATTGAAAAAATACTTATACTTGCTTTTGCTATAGTGTAAGGCCCCAAATAAACTAGTCATTGAAAAGAAATCAGTCTTTTATCAAATAATCATAATAGCTATAATCACTAGTCAAAAATTTTACACAAGGTAATTGTTGAAACATAATCATCCTTCTGTTCTATAGTCGCTAGCCCAAAAAAGGTACCAGCTTGTCAATTTATAAGCAAATGAGTCATTTAAAAATTAGGCACTAAGAAATAGAACCTCCATAATCTAGTGCTAAAAAAAAAAAAACGTTAAAGTCAAGCCGCTTGTAGTGCACTTAATACAATTTCTAGCCAATAGATCTTATTGTTGCTAAATGTAGTCAAGAAAAGGACTCTAACACCTAGTTATGAACACAAATTACAAATATGGCACAACATAAGAACCATTGACCATAAAATGTAAAGCAACTAGCATCCTCCAACTAAGAATACTAGAAGGACATCAAATGATACGACGAGTAATGAGAAGAAAATATTCTTGATAGCACATGAATTACTTCAGTAGACATATATGACTCTCTTAATAGATTATACAAGGATTTAATACTCCTTTAGTGGGAAAAGCATGACATTTTGTTCCAAAGAAAATAGTGGGAGCTCGGCTATTAATAAGTATTCCTTTGTGACAAATAGTGGTCATGGTTGTTTTTCAAAGAAATATAATGACAAGCCAATCACTGGTCATGGTTGTCTTTCAAAGAAATATCATGACAAGCCAATCACTGAGAAGAGACTAGTCACTAGCCCCTCAATTGCTGGAAAGTAGTAATTGCACAACAGAAGTCATCAAACAGATCACACAAGGTGATTGTTGAAACGTGATCAGCCTCCCGTCATATATAGTTGCTGACTAAAACAGATACCAACCCCTCAAGTGCTGAGCACACAAGACAATTGAAACGTAGGCACTGAAAAATAGAACCTCCATATATGAGCGCTGGAAGAAGATCAAGCCTCTTGTAGTACTATCCATGCAGATTCTAGCCAACAGATGGATCTTATGATTGAAAAATACAGCCCCGTAAAGTGCTCTGACATCAAGTTACAAACAAATCACAAATATGGAATAACATAAGAACTGCTGACCATAAAAATGCTAACCAGATAACAACCTCCAACAAAGAATACTAAAAGAAATACAATGACAGGTCATCTCCTTTGAAATTGCTATAAGTTTGTTTGTGACTGATATTTAATTTGGTGTTCAAATTGGTCAAAGTCATTTGAAGCTAATGTTAGCAAGATGAGAATGCAAGAGGTTCACAAGCATCATAAGAAAGTGCAATTAAAAGTATATTGTTCATGAAAATTGAATTATTCGAAACGTGATTACAACTTTTTGGCTTGCATTAAAAGTCCCGAAATAATTTCTGCAACAGGATTCGTGTGGCCGCAATGAACCCTAGTTTACAAGAGCATCGGTATTGCCACCACGTGATTGACACAGGACCATCGAGCCCAGGGGTTTTGGGTTACATTGTGCAGAGGCCACTCTGCATTGTATGGGGATAGCAAATCCTGGATTCTGTGAAACATAATCTCTTGAACATCAGCATCACACAATACCAAACTTTAGAGATCGGGGAATGGACTGAGACGAATCGTCGTTCCTAGATAGAAACCTCTTTTTCCCTTTGGGCTCCACATATCAAACTGAAGAGAGGGTGACACACGCTTCAAACACAATACATGCAAGCAAAGAAGTTATTTGGCTCAGAAAGATTCCTTTCAGATATCCATCCCCGGGGTTTCATCCTGCTGTCCCCAATCTCACTCCCATTGGCCGGACAAGTGCACCCCGAGTTTGTAAGATCAACAGAAAAGGTGCAAGTAGCAGGAACTCACCCTCACCCAATGAAGGATCGGCCGAGCAAAGCCAGGCAGACCTGTTCATCACCAACATACTTGGTGGAGTTAGTGCTCAAAAATGCGAGTACATCTTATAAGGATTCCATCCTCCAAGGATGCCACAACAATGAGGCGAATGAATGTAAGAGATAACAGACATTAGGCAACAAATACATTACACTCGCGTAAAACAGCAAGTTATAACCTTGGCTGGCTACAGGAGGCTGTGCAAGAGCAAGGGCAAGCAGCAGACGCCCATAAACAGAGAACCCAACAAAACCCAGGGACCTGTTGAGGGGCGAGCTGGCTTGGAAAGAAAGCTTTATCTACTGATTGATTGAAGCTGCAAGTAAGAAAACTGACAAAAGAACATCATAAAGATGAACGAGATGAAGAGAGAATCGTAAGAAGGTTCTACCTTTGCTGCTGCATACCATTTAGCTAATCTGCTTCTGCATTCCTGTACAGGATCGATTGAGCTTGCTTCAATTAAAACATACCACTGTTATGATCATAGGATGTCTGTCCATGAGCACATAGCATAGCATACTATTACTAGTATTCTGATGATGGCTGGCTTCATCCATCCTGCTGCGTCTGCACCTGCAAAGCTGTGCTTATTATTATTCTGCTCCCCCGCGACTGACTGGCTGATTGCTTGCTTAACAAGTAAGAAGAAAGAAAATCAATCATCTTGTGTGTTTGCTTGCTGGGACTGCCGATTGATTGATTGAAGGATATTTGAGGATCGATTTGTTACTTGTTGGATTTGGATTTTGATCAATTGAAGATTGGTGAAAGAACAGGGGGAGGGGCAGGGGGCCGCGCGAACGCGAGCCCCCGCTATCACAAATTATGACGTGCACTCTCCCCGTAGGGAGATGCTAGGGCGTGCCCGGGCCGGAGTGCAATGGCGCAAGCAGCCCTAGGCCATCGGCCTTCGGGATCACCGATTGACCCCGCCCAGGTAAGTATGAAACAACATGCCATGCTCCTATTACTTCTATCTCCTCCCCCCCCTCACTTCTCGTCCCTTTGCTTATGGGACATATGTCTATCTTCCCATCTCCTCCTTTTACATACATTTATATTCCATACACAACCGCCATATTTCTTTATTTATACTATCTTGACATGGCACGTGCATTCCTTTAATTTTGACACCTCTCTTGGCAACTCAATTTCAACTTTGAGAGCCATAACTCTACTATCTGTATTATCTTTGCAAAGACTTCATTTGTTTCATTGGGCCCTAAGTATACATTGCATGATTAATTAACCACAACCCGTGGATGCTTACTACTAAAGGTACTCAAATCAGCTTTAAAATCAAGGACTGACCGACTACTACTGCACCTTTTTCTTTTTTCTTTTTGCAAAGTGGTGATTTGTGTTAGTCGCTCACTATATGTCATTGGCCTCGTGAAGCAATGTGGACTCATTCCATTCCTTACAATGAAGGCAACTCCCCTGCCCATTATGCTACCACAGCCTCAACTTGGCAGAAAGGTCCACAAATACGCTAGCTAAGTTACATCACCCATAAACATTGCATGTTCCTTATTGACCACATCGCATATTGTTACACAACACATACATAGATGACCACACATGAAAGACTTGCTCTGAGTTTCGATAAGCGTTCAATTCTGCAAGGTTGCTAGTAGATTGTTATGCAAGAATATCCTTTTTTATTTACTTTCTCAACATCTCTCATGCTTGAATAGTTCATGTGATTCCCAATGCATCTCTTTGCTGCATTACATCTAGTGATTTTGTCTCATACATTGCTCCATCCACATCCACCACATTGTCATGAAAATAAACTCTTTATGACCAAGGAAGCATTTTGGAACAAAGTCTTTCCACTTTGCTACCTGTATCTTGACACACTTGCTTTTAAAAGCTCTACAAACACCCTTGATAAATTCATGAGAATAAAAAATATAACTCCTTGAGATATGTCAGCATAAATAAGAACTCTTTGGAATAATGAAATTTTTTCATTATTAGTAACCCCTCCATAGATTATCTCATAACCATTGCAATTGTCTTCGTTAATATAAATGTCCTCAATATGTTCTATATTGGAGTGAAATTATTCACATATTGGATTTTTAAAGTAATCCAACTCCAAATCACAGTGCATCAATGCGCTACAAGTGTCATTTGTGGAAAGACCAATAAATGTGTTGATTCTTTGTCTTCTAAAAGATTGGATAATTACCTCTATCAACTTGACTTATTATGATAATTTGCTCACTCTCTTGAGAACTTTGTTGATGAGGTTGTTGTTTGGTAAAAGTCAAATCCCCAAGCACCACTTTGATCATTATGATTTTGAGGTCTTTTCTAAATACTATCCTTGTAGAGTTTGTGTTTGTCAAGATCATATACACCGATGAATGGACCTTTTTTTTTTGGGGGGGGGGAGGTTCGCTCTTAGGCTAGTGGTTATTTTTTTATATTCTTTTCTGAAATCTTCCTAAATGGCTTTGGCAAACATATTGATTTCTGTAATTATAAAGGCCATTGTGGAACGTTAGAATTGATTTGGAGCATTCACTATTGTGTTTGCATTTGCCAAACAAAATGACAAGTTTGTAAAACGCAATTTTCAAGCATGTGTCTTCATAAAAACAGAATTTTTTTTATAAAATTATTGCTTCGACGAACATTGCAATTACTCACAAAACCTTGCGAATTAAGAAAGAAAAAAAGTTTTTCCTAGGCATTATGGCAAACAATGAAGTTTCTGTTCTTATAGAGGAGTTCCCCTCCTCTCCCAAAACCTGATAGGTGTCTCCCGACATGGGAGACTCGATCGACCCTAACCAACTGCTTCACACATTAAGTAAAGCAATATTAGAACTTCACCAAAGCAATAAACAAAGCGATAATCAAATGCAACCACTAGAGAAAACCCCTAAGATGAGGATAGGAAAACACTGTGGAGCAAAACCACCCAACCAATCCTAGATCCCTCCTGGAATACCCTCTTGCATCTAGCCCCCAAGCCATGCCATGTGATAGCAAGAGGAGAAGAGCTCAACAGATAACCTAGACCAAGTCGTCGACGGGATAATCACTACCTCAATATATAGAGAGTAAGATCTTGTGCATGACCACATGCAATCTCCATATAGGTCACCTATAAATAGATCACAACTCTTCATGTGTTCCACTTGCCTATATCTGTCACACATACATGCACTACTCCATATGTCTCAATTAGAGTGTCTGGGTCCTCTCAAGGTTATTAGTCACCAATAGGCCTGGAAGTGGAATAAACTCTAGGCGTGACCAATAATCTCGAACACTGGAGGGCTGGATCTACCATATTAGGACTATTCCATGTCCTTTACTGAATATGGTCGTAACATTCTTCCTCCCTTAAACAGGTTCTGTCCTCAAAACGGGAAAAAGAAAATATAAAATTATTCTTTAAGCTTTCAAGTCTTTCCCATTAATCATTATTCTTAGTTTGATCTTTCCATCTGAATAAGTACTCAGAGATGCAACAATTCTTCAATTGCTTACCTCTACTCATGAATACTGATTCAAAATTTCCAAAGATGCACTAAGCTATAAGTCTTCCAAATGGGTTGATCTTCTCCAAAGAAAGTTCATCACACCTTCATGGAATCCCAATTACATGAAAATTCAGTAGCTGGGCAGCAGCGTGTATGACAGACTCAATGATGGCTTCAAGGAGGTATCCATCGTTGGTCCAGTGCAGATCATTGGTGAGGTCAATGTATGGCTTGATGGCCTGTTTGGCCTGCTTGTGATTGGGTGAGGCCTGTGTACTGGATGATATACCTATGGCTGCAAGGGCAACCTCAGTGACACGCACCTTGTGTGTCGCCCCCCTTAGGTGATATAAAATCTGGATTTCTCTTCCTTCCACGTACTAAAGGCAAGAGTGATGAAATCCATGTTGATTCTACCGGAAAAGGCTCTCTCATGAATACCCATTGTAGTGAGAAGAGGCTCCGCAAGGGTCATGCACTAAGTGACCATGCTTGTGCTAGGAAGGATCATGATGTCCATTGCAGATGGGACATCACGATGGTTAGTATAACGCGGAGACTGGGAAGTATCTGTAGAAGACATGATGAGCAAAAAGAAATTGTAAGACGCACGAAAGTATATCAGAAAGCAGTGTAGGAAGTTTGGAAGGCTTTGGTCACGGAAAAAATTTGCAAGAGCTTCGCAAGCACAAGTGAGGAATGAATCAATTCAGCCAACTTATAGGTGAATTTGGTGGTTCCATTACACTGAATACTAGTTTGGTTGATCAGTTCTGAACAAAAATTTGTAGGCATGTATAGTAGTGTGAAAATAGGCTATAAATCTCGGTGAAGGTTTCTGGGAATCTGAACCTATCAGGCGAACATTTTCCAGGTCTGGCGAAGGATGAACCTTCTCCCAAGAGGGTCCTTCATCCAGGTACTTTCATAAATGCATTTTTTCACAATCTGAACCTGTGGACAATCCAAGAGCAAATTGTCGAGGTCTAGCTATTGGATATATATCTCATAACCTCTTCAAATAAAGAAAAAGTGTGTTGCTATAGTAGTTGGGAGTTTGTCAAATCTTGCAGAATTGAACGCTTATCGAAACTCAGAGCAAGTCTTTCATGTGTGGTCATCTATGTATGTGTTGTGTAACAATATGCGATGTGGTCAATAAGGAACATGCAATGTTTATGGGTGATGTAACTTAGCTAGCGTATTTGTGGACCTTGCTGCCAAGTTGAGGTTGTGGTAGCATAATGGTTAGGGGAGTTGCCTTCATTGTAAGGAATGGAATGAGTCCACATTGCTTCACGAGGCCAATGACATATAGTGAGCGACTAACACAAATCACCACTTTGCAAAAAGAAAAAAAAAAAAGGTGCATTTGCGTAGTAGTAGTCGGTCAGTCCTTGATTTTAAAGCTGATTTGAGTACCTTTAGTAGTAAGCATCCACGGGTTGTGGTTAATTAATCCTGCAATGTATACTTAGGGCCCAATGAAACAAATGAAGTCTTTGCAAAGATAATATAGATAGTAGAGTTATGACTCTCAAAATTAAAATTGAGTTGCCAAGAGAGGTGTCAAAATTAAAGGAAAGCACGTGCCATGTCAAGATAGTATAAATAAAAAAATATGGCAGTTGTGTATGGAATATAAATGTATGTAAAAGGAGGAGATGGGAAGATAGACATATGTCCCATAAGCAAAGAAACGAGAAGGGAGGGGGGGAGGAGATAGAAGTAAGAGGAGCATAGCATATTGTTTCATACTTACCTGGGCGGGGTCAATCGGTGATCCCGCAGGCCGATGGCCTAGGGCTGCTTGCGCCATTGCACTCCGGCCCGGGCACGCCCTAGCATCTCCCTACGGGGAGAGTGCACGTCATAATTTGTGATAGCGGGGGCTCGCGTTCGCGCGGCCCCCTCCCCCTCCCCCTGTTCTTTCACCAATCTTCAATTGATCAAAATCCAAATCCAACAAGTAACAAATCGATCCTCAAATATCCTTCAATCAATCAATCGGCAGTCCCAGCAAGCAAACACACAAGATGATTGATTTTCTTTCTTCTTACTTGTTAAGCAAGCAATCAGCCAGTCAGTCGCGGGGGAGCAGAATAATAATAAGCACAACTTTGCAGGTGCAGACGCAGCAGGATGGATGAAGCCAGCCATCATCAGAATACTAGTAATAGTATGCTATGCTATGTGCTCATGGACAGACATCCTATGATCATAACAGTGGTATGTTTTAATATAAGCAAGCTCAATCAATCCTGTACAGGAATGCAGAAGCAGATTAGCTAAATGGTATGCAGCAGCAAAGGTAGAACCTTCTTACGATTCTCTCTTCATCTCGTTCATCTTTATGATGTTCTTTTGTCAGTTTTCTTACTTGCAGCTTCAATCAATCAGTAGATAAAGCTTTCTTTCCAAGCCAGCTCGCCCCTCAACAGGTCCCTGGGTTTTGTTGGGTTCTCTGTTTATGGGCGTCTGCTGCTTGCCCTTGCTCTTGCACAGCCTCCTGTAGCCAGCCAAGGTTATAACTTGTTGTTTTACACGAGTGTAATGTATTTGTTGCCTAATGTCTGTTATCTCTTACATTCATTCGCCTCATTGTTGTGGCATCCTTGGAGGATGGAATCCTTATAAGATGCACTCGCATTTTTGAGCACTAACTCCACCAAGTATGTTGGTGATGAACAGGTCTGCCTGGCTTTGATCGGCCGATCCTTCATTGGGTGAGGGTGAGTTCCTGCTACTTGCACCTTTTCTGTTGATCTTACAAACTCGGGGTGCACTTGTCCGGCCAATGGGAGTGAGATTGGGGACAGCAGGATGAACCCCTGGGGATGGATATCTGAAAGGAATCTTTCTGAGCCAAATAACTTCTTTGCTTGCATGTATTGTGTTTGAAGCGTGTGTCACCCTCTCTTCAGTTTGATATGTGGAGCCCAAAGGGAAAAAGAGGTTTCTATCTAGGAACGACGATTCGTCTCAGTCCATTCCCCGATCTCTAAAGTTTGGTATTGTGTGATGCTGATGTTCAAGAGAATATGTTTGACAGAATCCAGGATTTGCTATCCCCATACAATGCAGAGTGGCCTCTGCACAGTGTAGCCCAAAACCCCTGGGCTCGATGGTCCTGTGTCAATCACGTGGTGGCAATACCGATGCTCTTGTAAACTAGGGTTCATTGCGGCCACACGAATCCTGTTGCAGAAATTATTTCGGGACTTTTAATGCAAGCCAAAAAGCTGTAATCACGTTTCGAATAATTCAATTTTCATGAACAATATACTTTTAATTGCACTTTCTTATGATGCTTGTGAACCTCTTGCATTCTCATCTTGCTAACATTAGCTTCAAATGACTTTGACCAATTTGAACACCAAATTAAATATCAGTCACAAACAAACTTATAGCAATTTCAAAGGAGATGACCTGTCATTGTATTTCTTTTAGTATTCTTTGTTGGAGGTTGTTATCTGGTTAGCATTTTTATGGTCAGCAGTTCTTATGTTATTCCATATTTGTGATTTGTTTGTAACTTGATGTCAGAGCACGTTACGGGGCTGTATTTTTCAATCATAAGATCCATCTGTTGGCTAGAATCTGCATGGATAGTACTACAAGAGGCTTGATCTTCTTCCAGCGCTCATATATGGAGGTTCTATTTTTCAGTGCCTACGTTTCAATTGTCTTGTGTGCTCAGCACTTGAGGGGTTGGTATCTGTTTTTGTCAGCAACTATATATGACGGGAGGCTGATCACGTTTCAACAATCACCTTGTGTGATCTGTTTGATGACTTCTGTTGTGCAATTACTACTTTCCAGCAATTGAGGGGCTAGTGACTAGTCTCTTCTGAGTGATTGGCTTGTCATGATATTTCTTTGAAAGACAACCATGACCAGTGATTGGCTTGTCATTATATTTCTTTGAAAAACAACCATGACCACTATTTGTCACAAAGGAATACTTATTAATAGCCGAGTTCCCACTATTTTCTTTGGAACAAAATGTCATGCTTTTCCCACTAAAGGAGTATTAAATCCTTGTATAATCTATTAAGAGAGTCATATATGTCTACTGAAGTAATTCATGTGCTATCAAGAATATTTTCTTCTCATTACTCGTCGTATCATTTGATGTCCTTCTAGTATTCTTAGTTGGAGGATGCTAGTTGCTTTACATTTTATGGTCAATGGTTCTTATGTTGTGCCATATTTGTGATTTGTGTTCATAACTAGGTGTTAGAGTCCTTTTCTTGACTACATTTAGCAATAATAAGATCTATTGGCTAGAATTTGTATTAAGTGCACTACAAGCGGCTTGACTTTAACTTTTTTTTTTAGCACTAGATTATGGAGGTTCTATTTCTTAGTGCCTAATTTTTAAATGACTCATTCGTTTATAAATTGACAAGCTGGTACCTTTTTTGGGCTAGCGACTATAGAACAGAAGGATGATTATGTTTCAACAATTACCTTGTGTAAAATTTTTGACTAGTGATTATAGCTATTATGATTATTTGATAAGAGACTGATTTCTTTTCAATGACTAGTTTATTTGGGGACTTATACTATAGCAAAAGCAAAGATAAGTATTTTTTCAATGTGTTTTTTCTTCATCACTTTCATTCATTTCCACATGTCCAAGAGCGAGTGAGGGTTGTGTTTACTTGATATGACATTTACTCCCTTTTGGTCTCCTTTTTCAAACCCTCACTACATTTGGATCAATTTTTGCTTTTTGGATTTTATCTGTATAATGATCAATAAGTTTGAATTTCCCACCAACAATCCCTTTGTTGCATTAATGCTAATTTGCGATTCATCAAATTATATTTGTTTAGCATATTGTAAATGTACCTATATTAGCTTTTGCTCTCTGTCTTCATATTTGAATACCGAGACAATAATGAGCTTTGTCCAAATTTGTCATGTCGAATTCTGAGGACAACATTTGTTTCGCATCTTTTATTGATTCCTTTTATCAATTCGACACTATTGTTGAAAAGCAGTGTCGTCCACATACAAAGATCAGAGTCAAACTGTCT